>LIAE01010214.1:3838-19660 GCA_002287525.1 Diploscapter pachys | reverse complement strand
CCAGGGAAATATCGATGCGAATAAAATGAGCAAGGAAAAGAAATTCTGAGTCAGGAGGGGAGGAATTTTGAAGAAAAAGATGAATTCAATACCATAAGATTTTGGAAGAGCTTTGATTATAACGAAAAATGAGGTGATAGGAATAAAAGTATACAAATTCCGAGTGCACTAATTAAGGAAAAGAAGACGAGGTGAAAATTAAGAAATTTTGAAGGAAAAATTAGGAATCCAAACAAAGAAGTCGTAAATCGATATTTCGATTTTCGAATTTGGTAAAGGAATGAAAAGCTGAGTCCACAGTGAGTCAAATATGTGGCATTCAATCAATTATTGCATCAAACCAAAAACGAGGATCGTAAATTTGGAAGTCGCTCGCCTCAAAAATGTCTGATAATCAATAACCAATCAAGTCAAGTAAAGAATTATCATCTTCTTTCGTCATTAGCGATAAAGATATTTTGAAATTTCCTTGAATTTTTAAAGTTCAACGCCATGAAATTAGATATTCAAATCTGAGAGAAATTCAATTTTTCAGATGAATTTTGCAATTTTAATTTCAATCCAACAAACACAAGCCAGCTTGTGTGTTCTGTTACCTATTTCCTTTCATTCTCTTATTTCCCTGAATTTGTGCATTTTCGCTACAAACGGGCTCCAGCTTGGTTGGCAATATTCCTCTGGAGGCTGTTGGTGGCTGGCATGGGTCTGGGCCGGCCCGAAGCAAGAGAGGGAAGGGGCTCATATCAGGTTTCAAGTATTCGATGAGAAGACCAATTTAGACAAGCAGGGAATGGGGAATGGAGAAAAGGGAGCATAGCCTCAGGCGAGGAAGGGGATAATGAATGGAGAAATGAAGGGCACAAATGAGCAAATCGCGGAAAAATGAAAATAAGGAGTGGCATTATTTGCAGATAAATTAGAAATTCGGAGAGGATCGATCAAAATTTTGGATAATGTGATCCATAGAAAATAGATAAGAAAGGTGGAATCAGTATGAAACTTTTGAGGTAAAATTTGACTAACATATAAAACAAGATGGGGACGAAATGAAGGTATGGAAAACAAGTTCGATTTTTTTTACCTTCTTCCCAACTAGACTTCAAATTCTAATCTCAAAGCCATTGATTTTGTTTTCCTAATTTTACTTCAACGCCCCTAACAAAATCGATAGAATGAAAATGACGAATGGAGGATCGTGACACAGAAAGGACTCATATGTACAGGCAGATAGGAGTAGAACAGAGCAGGGCTTGAACAAGGAAAGGGAAGGACTGATAATGTGAATGCGAGGGAGGACAGGGAAAATGTGGAGATAAGCAATGGAATGACGAAATTATTTGGAAGAGCAAAATATGGAATGAATGGCTAAAAATATCTGGACGGGAAAATATTGAAAATATTAGGTTGCAGAAAAGAAGAAGGTCATTTGATTCAAGGAGAAGTGGGTGAGATGAATGAAAAGAGAACGACGCTATTTGAACAAATTTGTAACGAGTAATTAGAATAATGAATGAGTGATAATTAACTACAAGGTTATCAGTGTTTGCAAATTATGCTGAAACTGTTTGAGCCATCCACAAATTCGCAAATACGCTCCTGCAGGCAGCTCAAACATCGCAGAGGCCGACATTCAAACATTCAAATATTGACTTGTTTAGATCTCAAATATTTATCGTTAGAAAAGTTTGCAGCGCACAAAAGAAGAGGAGAGCAAGAACATTATTTGGGTTGGATTTGATTGATACCGAGAAAAAATTTAAGTTACTGAAACGATATTTCAGAAAGAAAAAAAACTACGAATATCTTTTTATCTTGAACTTGAACTTTGTATGCAAATGAGGCTCATAATAATTTGCATGTGAAGAGTGGAATATTCGATAGCCACGCAATTTTACGTAAAATCCACGTAGAGCAGGAAAAAAGCGGCGGAGCCGAAAACTGCGACTGGCAGGCAGAGAAAGGCAGACACTGCAGATGGAGACGGGGAGACAGAAAGGAGTGACGGAAAGGACTCGGGACGGAATGGGAAAGAGCCGGTTTGCTGGATGCTGGAAGGCAGGAGAAGGCAAGGGAAGACACGTAGCTCGTAGAGAACAGGAGTGGCAGGCAGAATATTGCAAGGATGTGCGAGGGAATATTGAAAAATTCACAGAGATGATTTAGAAAATCGAGGTGGAATTTGAATCACGGCTGTTACCTCGTTTTTCAATCAAATCGGTTCCAAGAGAAAAAAAACCCCCCGTATGGTATAACAGCTTTATATCGCCAGATTAGAGAGCATGCGATATGGAGAGAGACGGAGAAATTTCCGCAAGGAGGGCACATAACGCAATCATACGTTGTCGCAGGGATCGTTTCTTGGTAGAATGACTAAAGCGTCTGATTGTTGATAACAGACGTGGGCAGCAGCTACTCAAGTAAGTAGTCATATCCTACAAGCTTTCGCTAAAAATACCGACTATTCTCTTCTTGCAAAAAATAATATTAGAAGAGAAAGAGGAAAAGATACCATACGGTTTTTTCATGGGTACCGATTTGATTGAAAGAGGGTAGTTATTCAGATGTTTCAAGTTTAGCTTGATCGAAGAGTTCGTGAAAATGTCTAGATTTAGAGAAATATTGTTAGACTTCTGGAATCGAATTTTTAATCAACTTCAGAGCATGATGACAATTATGAGAAAAGCAGATATTTCGCATTTCATCAATTATTGCTGAAGTTCAAGAATTTTAACTTCAATTTTTAAATCCGGATAATCACTGATATTTCGCGAGAGCCAGCAAGGAAGGGATCGAATCCCTTACAAACCAAACGACCAAATAAGGAAACGAAAAGCAAACAGACCAACAGCTGAGAAGACGAACCCTTCCTGGAGAGATAATGAGAAAATGAAATTAGTGATATTTGAGGAAGAATTAATTATCACACAAACAGCCATAATTGAGGTAAACAATCCAGGAAAAGGCAATTATCAGGTCAGAATGACGAATTACCTAGCGAAGGAAGTTGACTCTTCGAGCCAACGGGCCTATCCAAATATCCACGAGAAAAAGTCGATCAGTCAAAATCAGTGAGAGAGAGAGATGATAAGTGAAGAGAATGCAGAGAAGCAGACAAGTTGAGAGGAGAGGGGAACCGTACGTCCCGATTTTGTTCAAACATTCCCATTCCTTCTCTCGCAGTCAAACCGCTCAGGTAGAAAGGCGGGGCGAGGAGGGAGGCTAGAAAATAGAGAAATAGTTAGGGAATACGAGAGAGTAGGAGAACGTGGATGGTGAAGGAGTGACGGAATTGAAGAGAGCAGAGAAATGGGCGGAGCTAATGATGATTGGCTGAAAGGGAAGGAGGGGAAAGAGCTGAAGGGAGTTGCAGTTAACTAAACAGTAGATTGAAAGTAAGGACTGGTTGGGTTGAGGTGAATAAGTCAGAAAGAGTGCATTTCACAGTCACACTGCCAGGTGTCATTACTCATTGCAAAGGGCGGCAGGCCTGTAATAGAAATGAGCAAATATGAGAGGGAAGAAGCACAAAACCAGGCAGAAAACGGTAAGTTTCGAGGGGAATGACGGTGGAATGGAGCACAAGTGAAGATCAACTTGGAAAATGTTCACTTTTATTGAGTAGTAAGTTTTTGGCCCCATGAATTGGGATGATTTATTTCTCGCGTTTTTATTTTATAATAAAAGGTAGAAATTGTTGTATCGTGAAATCAGAATACATTAGTCATTTCATGAGCAGAGCCACTGTTAGATAATGGAGTCTATGTAAAGCGGGAAAATGAGTGTTCGTGGTTAACCAATCATCATCCAACTTCATTGGCCAGCTCAGGGAACTGCCAATTCAGTGTTCGTCAGTTTCCGTCTGCGATCGCCAGATTCTACCGGTATTATCTAGTGACCATGTTCACGCATTCAATATACTCTTGTCGGTGAATAAACGCCATTTTCCAACCGTGCTGGTCTAATAAAAGATCCTAAATGATTGTGTCGCACCACTACGCAAAAGAAATATTGGAGGTGAAGATATGCTAATATAGAAAATGTTAAGATTTTTTCTCAAAAAAATAATATCCGCTAAATTATCCGTGATAATTGGTCAGACAAATATTTATAATAGCAGAAGGCAGGGGGAAGCCTTGTTTGTTGTGGTTGATTCCGAATAAATATTTGCACTTCCAAATCGACACACAGACGCTGACAGAGACACACTTACTCTGGAGCTGAAGTGATAATGAGAGGATAAACGAGTGAATTAGAATAGGGAAAGCAAAACAACAGACAAACGATTAACTGATTGGTCTGACTGATAAAAGTGAAATGTTTTCAGAAAAACGGGACAAATTTTGAGTCTGATAGAATAAGGAAAATTGCTGAAAAAGACGCAAGACGGCGATAAATTTGATCTAAAACTATTTAGAAAAAAAACGATATTATATAGATATAATGAAAAAGTGAATTGCCGCAAAAGAAAATCATAAAATCCGACCTAAAATAGTCACAAACTGGTTACATTAAAAGGGATCCGAGAAAAGGATAAAAAGGCGATAAAATTAGGATGAATGAATAATGCTAAGCTTTTCACCTATTCGTACAGCTATAACCTGGCCCGACCTCTCTTCCCCTCCCTTCCCCTGCCTCCTTTCTTTCTTCTATTCTTTCTTACAGTATGCCGACTAACAATGCAAGCCTATTGGTTAATGGGCAATTAGATGAAAGACGAAAATGCAAAAGGCACAGATCTGACGTTCTGATGTAAAGAGAATCTGGATTCGGACAAGGGAAGATTAGGGAGCGAGCGAGAATTCGATACATCGACACTTTGTTATCAGTGTCAGAATCAAATCCTTCGAATTTTTATCGATGTCAATGCCAAGTTCTTATGAAGTCAAGAATTTCTGGACAAGGTAATCACTAAATAGGTGATTTTATAAGTGAACAGAACTGATCGAAGGATGGCGAGAGAACGAGAAGGTGCATTATGAAGTGGAGAGTTCCTAAAGAAGCAGACAAAATGAGATGGAAAGGGGGATGGCGGTGAAGCTATTGATCAGTGGACGATGTTTGCACAGCAGAAGGAGAACGAGAAGGGGATGGAGAAGAGGAGAGGGAATGGGAAGGGGACGGCAGGGGAAGGCAAGGCAAGGCAAAGCGAGGGAAGGATTGACCTGCAAGGTAGAGGTTAGAATGTGGAGGTGGAGAGCATACCGAAATGCCGAAGATGCCTGAGTCGAAACTATATGGGGGTAACGTCATAATTGGGGGAGTATGGTGATGATGGAAATACTCTAGGCTGCTGAAAGTAAGAATGGCGCAGATACAGTGAGCTGGAGATGTTGAAATTTTGAGTTGGAAAGATTCGTTGTGATGTAGAAATAGAGTTCTAGAAAGTTCTACAATGATGGGTAATAGTTTTTTTTTTTCAAGAAGATCAGCCTCAGAATTTAGGAGTTTTAAATTTTGTAAAGAAGAAATTATCTTGCATACATCTAGTAGAGAAATGGGTTGGAGTCTACCACAAATGTCTTCTAAAAGGATTTTTTCCAAGAACTGTATCCTACCAGCACTGCTCTTCATTTTCTTCAATTTTCCCATCAGGCAGAATAGTGTGTGGCAATGTTACTCCACTCTTTGGAAGTGAGAAAACATGACTGAATGAGGCAGATATGCAGGCGAGAGCTGTGAGAGTTCTTCGACTTGGCTACAGGCCATTTTGGGTCATCTCACCTATTCTCTGCTCTCCAATTCAGGAAGAAGTGCATTATCCTCAACAATGGATGGATGAATGAATGAAATGATCCAATCACGCTAACACACATAGAGAGAATAAACAAGTAACAAATTATTGCAAAATTGGATTGGGAAGATGGAGACGGGTTAAGAATGATAAGTTTTCCTCCAGAAATGAAAGTAGATAACCACAAAGGTAGAAAATGGATAAAGCGGTGAGAAATGATTATAAAATGAATTCGAAAAAGATGAGAAGAAAATGATGGTAAATGATAAGAGCAAGAATAGGAAAGAAAGGAATAAGAATATGATCGACCTCAAGAGGTCAGCTTATCATTCACATCCCCACTATCATTATCAGGAAAAAGAGACTAGGCGCAGAGAAAATGAATGGCTCTTACAACGATAAAAAAAATTAAAGGGTTAACCTTGTAATTTGCTGATTCTGGACTTCATTGCAAAGTGTTTGAATGTGTTTGAATGTCATCTCTCAGGAATTAACATCTTGGTCATTGATAAATGAAGCTGGAATTCTGAAATAAATAATTTGGCAAAAGTACAAAATCTAAAATATCAAAAAAGATTGTAAATTTTTAAAATGAAATAACTGGTACTTTTGTAGTGAACTTTTCTCTCGTAAAGTCGGAAATATTTCCTACCGTAAACGGTTTGACTTCTTTGGCATTGAGGTGTGAATGTCCCTGCAGCAGACAATGTGCTTTGTGGCGTAACATCCTTCGACAAAGTTGCCCGGATGAAGGAAATCTGGAAGTACACGCGTTGAAGCATAGGAAAACAAGCAGGCTGGGATAATTGCATACCTGATTTGTGGAGTGATGGGTGCATGAAGTCGTCGAACTTTGACGGTGCAGGGAATGGGAAGTGATTGCAGCACAGGCATTGGGCAGGCAGAAAGGTATGACTGCAAATACAAGCACATTTCAGCCTTCACCCAAAGCATTACCAAACAGTCTAACTAAATAACAAAGCCAAATATACAAACAAGGCTTGCTGTGAATTAAAACATCACCTTTCAAAATCAAATGAATTCTTGTCAAGAATATACTTTACTTCTTCAATTAAAATAACAAGTCCACCAAAAATGCAAAAATCACATCGGAAAAAGTAGAGAAATGACTCGTAATGATGACACAAATGGTTGAAATTACCCAATAATCGATGAACCGATGAATTGAGGGGCGACGTTAGAAGAGAGGCATCAGGGATTTGATCACTGGGGGCAGAGATGAGGACTGGCATTCCAACTGAAAATATATCATCTTCCAAAATTGGACAGAAGCTTAGTTTCAAAGAAAATTGAAATTTGAATTGAATTTCGCATCGTTTATCGAATGAGCAAAATGTAATAATTCAAAGTTGTCATTTTGAATTCCCAAAAAGAGACTTGAGTTCAAAATTGAATAAATTAGTAAAATCAACCTGAATGAGCAGAACAGGCTTCCTCATTTTCGTTTCCAAAGCCTTAAGTTTCCTCTCGCCTTCTGCTCGTTTTTCAGAATCAGATGAACGTCGGATGGCCTGAAAATGCATGAATTTATTGGGTTGTTCTTGAAAATTCGCTCAAAGCTTTCTAATAGTTGACGATTTTATTTTATCCGAATATTTCTAACTCAAATTCAGAAAAATTCAATGAGAATACTTTTAAAACTGATATCAAAACAATACCATCTTTGAGGAAATAAAAATTGTCTCACCACAGCTTCTTTAGGAGTGAATCCAATGAGCTCTTCGAGCAGGTCTCCGTGCAAATCACAGGCGATTGCATCCGTTGTACTCGAATCCAGCAATGACACCTGAGATTAAACAAAGTGTAAATGTTTGAAATAATAAAAGTAAACCTGCTGATACCAATTGCCTTTCCTGATTGTCAGAGGTTTAATGATGTCGGCGACGTGAGCCTGAAAATGGTATCATAGAATTAAAGCAGACGAAGAGTTTCTTTTCCTACTTCTAGAAAACTAGAAAATTCCCATAGTTCGGAATCAAAATGGTTTTGACTGAGGAAAAAATGGGTCAACGTTCAAGAAAATTTACTTTAATCTTTTACAGCTTCTAATTTTCAAGTTGAATCAACCCAAAATCCGACCTGCACGAGCATTTTGAAGGGCTCATTTGCAGTCCCGATGTGCCTTCTCAGATCCGTCAAATTACCGAACTGCGAACTGCAGCTGCCGCTCGACTGACTGCATTCGGGTATGGGCACATCGCGTCTCTGCTTCTCTGCACTCCCCTCACTCTCGTCAAGATCGACAATTTCGACTTTCATCTGGAAAAAAACATAAACTATTCAAAATCTATAGGCAGTAGCAAATTTTGCCGAGAAATTGAAAATTTTCAGCTATTTGAAAACTACAAGACAACATATAAAAGGTGTATGAAGTAGCATTAGAAAAACTATCTTCTATATTGTCATACATAGCTCTTTCCCAATGCCATTATTCATCCGTTTTGTTATCTTGAAATTTTCAAATTGTCGTATTTTCGCCTTTCTGGAAGAAAGTTATGAGATTATAAATACCTTTTTCTTGGAAGTTTTCGAATTGCTGGATATCGGACTAAGATCATCCAATTGAATTGGAGAATGCGCATTTCCAGAAGAAGAAGAAGGACCAGAAGTTGATTTCTAAAAGGGAAGATGGTGAGTTTGACAAAAATCATAACAGGAAGAAACCTCGAGTTTGACCATGGTCATTCGCTTTCTGACTTCCGCGCTCTCGCTGTTGTTGCTGATTTCACTCGATTGGACTGTTGTACTGAAATTTTTAAGAAAATAAAATATTTTCAGTTTTCAAAGTGAAACAGGGTCAAATTAAAGTCTGTTAAATACGAATTTCTTTAAACTAAAAAATAAGATAATGTTTTCAAAAAAGCTTACTTTTGCTGCTGTTGCACATTGCGAACGATCGTCGAAGGGAATGGAGTTGAGATAGGAGGCTGTGGAACAGATGAGGAGGATGATTGTGAACGGGAAGGGAGGGAAGGAGCGGAGGAACGGAAGTCACGTACAGTCGGCTGAGATGGAATTTCGTGCAAAGGGGGACGATTGCGAGAGTGACTCACTTGGGCTGAGGAAGAAGCATCGGAATCGTCGGGGATGCTGGGAAGAAAAAGTTTCGATTTTAGAATTTGAAAATAAACAAGAACTCAAAAGAAGATTGGTGACGAGTTCTTAGCATTTTTCGGTTATTAGATACGTTTTCTTCGAAAGGTTGTACTTATTTGAAGAGTGATCTTTGTATAAGTTTCAAAACATGCAATACTTCGAAGATATCTTACAAACCGTACTTTCTTGATCATAATAGAAATTTAATAAAAAGGGAACCAAGCTTACTGTTCATCAACACCGTTATAATCCATCTGTTGCTGCAATTCCTCGTCAATATCCTCAAGCATCGAATCGGGAGAAGCGGGCACAATTTCGGGAGGACTGAATAGGAAAGAATATTTAAAATGTTGCTGTTGATTTGAATTGAGTTATTGTTGAGCAATTTAGAATTAATAGTCGAAAAAATCCTCAAACAAGTACATGTTCTCTGCTTCTCCAGGCATTTCGATTCCTTCGTCGGTTGATTCTTCTTCCGAACATCCACCTCCTAAAGTAAATAAATAAATTTTGCAAAAAAAAGATTCGTCGAAAAACTCGTCGAGTTTGATGATCAGATGCAGCAAGAAGCAAAGTTTCTAGAAAGATTCTACTCTTCTAAAATTGCGAATTAAAAACGGCCAGTTGAAAATTTTTAAAAACATAAATGCTAAAACATGTTCACTATTCCCTTAAATTTTGATCAAATGGAAGCAAGAGTTATGAATCAGAAAAGACACTTGCCTAGTACTTGAAAGTTGTTAGGAGTGAGGAAGAGGATTCCATTCCTGCAGAGAACGGGAGGCAGAAGGAGGATCTTGCATCCGACAGGCAGAGGCTCGTTGGGAATCGGCAGGGGAAACTGCTCGAAGCCTTTTATAGTCGTCTCGCCATCGTGCAGTACGAAATGAAACACGCGACAGGGTTTCTGAAAAGAAAACTATAAAATTTTTTGAAAATTACGAAGGACCAAAATTAAAATATTTTGGAGTGGATCTTCTTTCGAATATATTGACAGCTCATATTTTCCACTTTATCTTCTCTATTCAAATTCGCATTTCCGAACAGCACTGCTCAAAATAACCTATATGCGAGAGCACCGTCTAGCTTTTTCTTTTCTTGAAGGCTAAAAATTAGAAGAAAAAAACTCACATTGAATCCCTTCTCTTTGTCATCCTCATCAAACTCATCGAATCCCGTGTCGTCTTCAGTCTTCACAGCCAGCGGATTGTTCTGCGAATATTCCGACTGTCTGATGTCTCGGACACTTTTCAGCTGAAAGAATAAATAAGGGGAAAGAAACTACTATTTCATTATATGACAAGATGACGAGACCTAGATTTTTTCACATCATTTCTCATTACTTTCGCTCCCTTTTCTCTATATCTAAATACCATATTTCTCAAAATTCGGTCAGCAAAAACCCACAGAAAAATAACACATCGTTTCGAGGGAGGAAAAGACGACATGCTCTTTCCCGCTCTCGATAACTATTTTTCTGCGGGTCGAGTTTTGAGAAGTCTGCCAACCTACTACAGGCCGACATTTCGCCATTTAGGAATTTCTGAGAGAAAAAAAGTAAATGAATTTAAAAAAAAAAAACAAAAAAACAAATACCTGCAGAAGCAGCGGAGTTTGAAATGTGATTTTGGGAGCAGAGGGGTTGAAATTTGACTGGGAGAGGGAGAAGGCAGACAGAGATTGGGACAGATCCGAGTGCAGCAGTTGGTAGAACACTAGTTCCGTCCAGCGGGAGAGCGAGGTCTGCAAATCTAAGATTCAGAAAAATAATCCAATTCTTCAGATGAATTTTTGAACTTTCTGTCCGACTCAACAAATTATTGTTAAATGCGTGTCACGAGTTTTCCTCCCAATTTCAGAGCTACACTGCGCTCATAGATAAAATAGAATAAAAATATCCAATGAGTCTTAGAAAAAAAGTTAAAAAAGAAATAAAATGGACAACTTTGATAAGAATTTTTTTACAAAATTTAACATCTCTCACCCCATTCGGTCCGGCATTTTGCGCGTTGAGAAACTCCAGGACGGCCTCGAGCCAGTTCTCGTTCAGCACGACGTGTCGGTCGAAAAACTCTGACAAAATTCCTTCTCGCATCGCAAATTTAACAGCTGGAAAAAAGAAAATTTGTGAAAATCCACGAAATTCAAATCGAAAATTAAAATGAAGAAAAATGCGAAGAAATTATGAGGTGTAAACGCAGAGCGAACGTGAAGGAGTGAGAAAATGAGAAAAACAATGAAAATTTTTTGTTGAAAAATCGCCAAATATCAATTGAATCCTTTGATCGAGAGAATAACCGTTTTAAAGATTTTTAAAAACCTGTTAATGTATTTTTGATTTACAAAGGTAATTTACAAAAATAAATTAATAAAATCCTAATTCGTTTAGGAGAGCTGTTCGAAATTTTTTAAGTTTGATCATAAAAAATAAAATGTTATACTGAAATCATTGATAAACTTTTCACTTAAACTCCGAAAGTTTCACATTTTACCAAAAACAGGAAAATATTGTAATAAAAAATGGCCCAATTAGAAAGGATGATAAATAGGTAAGACTCTCAAGTGGATATGCCAAATAGCATTTTTGAACTGACAAAGGGGAATTCCATTAATTCGATATTTCGATACACGAGAAAATAGAATGGGGCTAGAGTCTTTTTCGCATGCTATTTTCTCGTGCATCGAAGTATCGAATTAACGGAGTTGTCATGGCAAAATGTTCGCAAGAAACGTGCTTATGTCACTTCACATACAAGTGTAGATACTACTTTTGCTTACAGTAAAATCTAGTGCTCGAGGTTGGGAAATCAAAAGAAACAGAATTATTTATTAAAATAAAGCACATAAAAATTATTTTGTTTAGATAAATTAGTAGGTCAGTGTAAAACAAGATGTGTCTAGAAAAAGGATGAATATACAAATTTACTATGTCGATTTCAACTTTAGTCAATTGGGAAACAGCAGATGCCGTAGGCTCTGATGCTACCTCCATCGGGCACGATCCAGTACTCGCCCATCTGACTGTCCTTCTTCTTCACGACTTCAATCTTCGAAGGGTCAACTCGAAGTTGAAAAATCAGTCGATACGACTTGTCCTGGAAATTAATAATTCATTCATTCTGATAACGTTCATTACAAATCTGAGATACCTTGTAACCATAGTTCTTCCCGTAGGCAAATGCAGTGCTCGAATCTGGTGTGCAGTAGATCCCTCTGCCGAACGCGAATCTCCTGCACTTGTTGATGTCGAATCCCTGCTTGACGATGTCGAGAGCGTTCGACTCTTGTGTGCCATGGTACGCGACCGGCCACTCGCCCGTAGACGCGTCCCCACTCGAACCCAGCCATTTGTCGTCCTGATATTGACCGAGTACCTAAATTTATGTCTAAAATTATCCAACGACAACAGCCTAGGGATGTCTAAATGTATATACGCGCACCTTGATCGCAAAACGACGCGAACCGATCGGGCGGAAATACTCGCGACCGCCTCGGGTGAACGTCTTTCCGGTGTCCTAGAAATAATATTTCATTTTAGCGTTAATTTATATATTTCTGCATGTAAATGGTTTTATTCGTATGAATTGCAATCTTGCTTTCCATATATCTATGCATAGACAACAAACCTTGATGTTTGTAAAATCGTAGTTGTACTTCGGATCAAATAGTGCAATTTCAATGCGGTAGCCCAAAAAGCCGCCGCCACGAAAGCGAAGAACCAAGTGCATTGTTGCTTCATGTTTTACTTTGCAGTCCGAAAGAACACGTCCATTTTCAAGTTGCTCCTAAAATGAGCATCTTTATCACATGGTAAAATTATTAGAGATAAAATTCGGAGATTACATACACCAGCAAATATCAATCGTTGTTGATCGGGTGGAATGCCTTCTTTATCTTGAATGAGGTGCTTTACTCGTTCAACTGTATCGTTCGATTGGCAACGGATAGTCAGTGTCTTTCCGGTCAACGTTTTCACACTGAATTGATCAAATGCATAAATTAATATCCAATAGCAGTTTTTGTGTATGCTTAAACGAAATATTTGATGCTTCATATATGCTGTTCGACGCCTTGTCAAGTTCACGGGCAGACACGCAAAGTCAGCCTTAGGCTCTTTGTCTAAATCAAAACTCGACACAACTTCCATGTCTACTCTGAGTCTCTGCCTGTGAAATTAGGAATTGTCGCGTTGTTCAAATATAATGTTACATACTAAATTTGGATGGGGCGAGAGTCAGTCACATCAGAGGGAGAGTTAGCCACATCAGGAGGCGGCAGTCGAACGCTTTGAGCAACGTTTTTGAAAATGTCGTGCAACGATAAGGTTCGCGCGTATTCACCACCTTCAATTTTTGCCAGTTCCTCCTAAAATTAAAACACGCTAATAGTTATGTAAGAACGTTTTTTATTGGTTAAAGATGTATTTACAGTTATCACAGAAATCCCATGAGCATTTTATTTGCATCAGCTCGTTGCCGAAGGTAATAGGCGAAGCTTTTGTTAATTCATTTTTTAAATGCCCAATTATAAGGATTTTGGTACATATTTATTAGAAATAGTTTAAAAACTTCTTTAAAACTCACTTTTGTGTAAACGGCTTGACCGAACATTGAATTTATGGCACTTTTCAGTCCCTGCTCCAGCACCGGATCCATTGTGAATCAAGATTCGCAAGCACTAGAATACCCTAAAATTATGTACATTAAAATTGGGGTAAATTTAATTTAACGTTTCACAACAAGAGGGTTCAATAATTTGAAAGCTGTCGAAATAAAAAAAATAGTATGCCGGGATGAAAAGGATAGAGATTAAAGATGTCTGGTGACAAGGAGAAAGTGTCGGTGTTGGTCGACCGATAAGATGGAAATGTCGAACGAGTCCAAGCGGATGAGAGGAGGTAATCTGATCACGAGAAGTTATTTGAAGATATTCATTTATTCCGCAAGGATCGATTTTTGGGGAATAGGAGATGGCCATTGGCCAATTAATGGTTAGTCAGTGGCTGTAGAGAGGGAACAAGATAAAGGAAGAGAAGGAAAAGATGCAAAATAAATGAGCAATGTCCGATAGGCGGCACTGGCAGGAAAAGAAGAGAGTGGGGAGAAAGGTGAGAGATTAGAAAAAAAGAGTGGATTGAATAGAGTGAGCCTCTAATAATAATCGAAAAAAATGTTACAGAAATGAATTATCTAATATTTTCTGTATTTTATTTTAATATTCACTTCCCGATTCGTCTCTTATCAGGCAGTTATGGATGGTTGAATAATATTTTCGGAAAATATCCCAAATCTGTATAGTAAAAGGACTAATTTCAATGAAAAAAAAACATTTCATCCTTCTAAAATCTTTCAGAGTTTTTTTTGTGTAAATAATACGGTAGAAGTTGATCAGTCCTCTTCCGTAATGCAGTTGTTAAAGTGCTTAAGGGTGAAACAGGATTGAATATGCAGTTAGTTGGCACCTCAAACTTGGATAATTAAATCTTTTATTTAAAACAAAATCAAAATAAAAATAAATCCGGTGAGAAATGTGTGAGCAGCAAGAAATGTTGTTTTTATCTTAAGGCAGAAAGTGCGAGGAAAGAGAAAAAGGAAACATTTTGCATCGGGGATTGATTCAATCGGAAAACATAGAAAAAATGATTTTCTACGAAATGGAAAAGGCGAAAGTCGCAGCTCGCGACAAAAAGAAGAGATTGATTGAGAAAAAAGTACATTGGCTATTTCAGTGAAAGAAAAATCGTGAAAATGTGAAAAAATACGCTAACATTGATGTTGCTGATGAACAATATTATGTTTTGAATACGTTCAGTAACTGTTCACAAGAAGTCGATTGACTATTTCTGCTATATATTTTGAAAAAATTACTTTAAAATTACTACGAAATAAATATTGAGTTTGGTTACGGAATTTTTAAAATAAAATATTTATTTGAGTTATAATTATCCCTCATCACTACTGGATGTCTTCGAGTTGTCTGTATCATGTGCATTGAAATTAAATTATTATTTCACATTTTATTGAATAAAACTATGAAATCTGAGATTATTATAATCAACTTTGATTTGATATTCATTTTTCCGATTTCTCGCCATTCATTCGTTTGTGGATTGTATTCTTCAATTGAATTACAAAAATTTTCCACATATGCTTGAAATCTAAGTTAGAAAATATTTCGTATAAGGATATGCAAAATCTCAGCTCACCCTCCGATTGCATGCAATTTTCCGTTGGCGACAATGAGCGAATGGTTCTCTCTTGCATAATTCATATCAGCGATTCGAGAAATTCGACTGTCAGCTGGAGCTGAGGGGTCGAAACACAGACAGGATTTGAATAACCAACCATCACTAAATATATGATACATTATTTATCATACAAAATTAACGACCTCACTCCTCCAGTTATGTAAATTTTTCCATTTAGCGATGCAATTTCGAATAAATCGATTGGCGTCTGCTAGTCATGGTCAAATTGCCCTTCCCCGGCAATTTCTACTTTCTTTTAGGCGTGAGATGACAGACGTGTTTCTGACTTCACCATTACTCATTGCAGCCTTCAGTTGTGCTACCTTTCATTGTTCATCGTCGTAACTCTTTATGATTATTGCAGCTCAAATAAATTTATCATGAAGAAGACTCCTTCAATGTGCTCTATTTAAGCTATTCATTAACTTTGATAACTTGTCATAATCATTTTCTAACTGCTATTTTTCTTTTTTTTATTTTAGAGATTCTAAACCCGCAGAATACTTTTTCTATTTGTTTTTTTTTACAATAACATGCATATTTTCAAATAGCATTCATGCAATCACTATTTATAGCTGTAAATATCGTAAACTTGCTAGAGATTTAGGAAAGGATTAAAAATAAACATAGTAAAAATGTACATTTTCGTATAATTTACTATTTTGCAGTTTTTTTTTAGTTTA
The DNA here is from genome assembly GCA_002287525.1 of Diploscapter pachys. Taxonomy (NCBI): domain Eukaryota; kingdom Metazoa; phylum Nematoda; class Chromadorea; order Rhabditida; family Rhabditidae; genus Diploscapter; species Diploscapter pachys. Next base: position 3,882 of record LIAE01010214.1, on the reverse strand, counting down.
CTAGTTATTTTTATTAGATCCAATTTGAATCAATTAATAACATT
>LIAE01010213.1:171354-242844 GCA_002287525.1 Diploscapter pachys | reverse complement strand
AACGTCCAGTTCGGAAATGGCAGGGTTCGGAAATGTCCAGTTCGGAAACGTCGCCGTCTCGTTTTTTTTCTATGAGTAGATTCAGTGTGTATTAGTTTCCCTGCTCAGAAGAAGATCGACAATTTTGACGGATGCGCCTTCTCGCCTCTCGCAGAGCAAAACCTGAAGCTGTCTTCACACACAGCTTTGCCTTTTTATTAGCAAAGAGTGACTGCAGTAATTATGCAGGCCACTTAATTCCCGACCCCGCCTCGCCAAGCTTCTCACAAAACCGAAGATTCAGTCAACTTTTGCAGTTCTCATCATCACTCATTTATTCATTCATTATGGGTGCTTATTCTATTTTGGAACGGGCTGATTTTCAGATGATGAGGAATTTATAAATACTTCATTCGATTTTTTTTCTTTGAATTCAATACCAAAAGCTTCTTTGATCAAAGATTTTCTCTTGAACATTAGATGATTAACAAGAGTTCAATTTTAATTGTTTCTCATTAGATCTACGAAAATTCTTATGAAATCACCCCACTTCTCACCCTTACTCTTCTTATGCTCATCGTTTGTTTTTCAATTGGATTCCCCTTTTCGAAGATATTTTCGGCGTGTTTTTGTGGATGCTAACAAATTCGTCCAAAGCTGTATTTATCCGCTTTTCTCGGCTCCAAATTCGTCATCATCTTCATTTTCGCCTATTTTTGGTTGGTATCATCTAATCTCAAAATTCAGAAGATTTTTTACCCTTTTTCGAAAACTAATATGCGATACATCAAAGCTAGTCTCCTCCCTTTCATATTATCTTTCATAGGATATTCTTATAAATTAAATCTAAATCTCGTGTTATTAGAGAGTATTTTCTCGTTCATGTCCATTATATTGATTGGAATTGGGATTATGATTTATTTTTATAGAATGTTCGCTGATTACAGACACACTCAACATATTGAGATTTATCAAAATAGATGAAAATTAGAGAGCAAAAATTCGAAATGTAAAAATACAAATAAAATAAATGACAACTTGGAAGAGTAGTGGTCTCGTAACATCGTATGCAGAATAGTATAGGATTTTTAAGGAAATATGCTCTTCCTTTCCTATTTCGTATACAACGATTCAACTATTGCGACTACTTTTCAAGGCTGCCAAATAAACACATTCAAATTACTTTTGAAATATATGCAAAATAATATATGAAATACGCAGCCATGACCTATTACTGATGAAAAGGTTAGAATGTATGTTCTATCTATCGATATATTTTAGAAATTTGTATATCTTCGTTACCCTGCTGATATGTATGAATTATCTGCACATTAAATTATGTTTTTTTTTTTTATTTTTAAGAAATTTTATCATAATCGTAAAGAAATATCTTTAATCTACTAAACGAATAAATTCTAACTCGATTCACACAAATTATTTCACACCTTCAATTTGGAGAATTTTTTCTAGCAACTTGAACTCGAAGCCATAGGCGAAGTATGAGTAAATGAAACAGTTGCTTCATCAAGATTCTTCTCGTACCAGCCGTCCTGAACTGCGTGGACGTCTATGGCTAGTTTGTTTCGGTAAATTTCATCTGATATCAGAGAGAAACAATGTTTCTTCTTATTGACTCGCCGCATCGGTGAATCTGCTCTGAAACATTTTTCTGGAATGAAAACCCATAAAAATCGCATAAACCCACAAGATGAGATCGATTTCGTGCATGATCAAAGTTACGAACGAATTGAATGGAACTGGTACGACGTTTCTCAATCGGAAGCATTGTTTGTCGTCCTGCTCTCGAATGTCGATGCATCGAATTATGCCGGCTAAAGAATCTAATTGATTTTACTTCCAAATGTCGATTTGTGAAACCTGCGATATTGTCTGCTAGTCTGAGAGGAAACTGAACATGTCCCTTATGGACTCGATTAGCAATAGTGTATTTGGTCGTGCAATCTTGGGGTAGAATCTGTATTTTTTCTTGGCTTTTTTTCAATTTCATCGAACTTATTCAACACACTCACTATGATACCATACCTGAATCATGACGTTGACGAGAACCCGATGTATCTCATCCTTGATACTGCATCCTCTGTAGTTGGCATGCATCTCGATGATTGCTGCCCGAATATTTCCCAGCCGGAATCCAGGCTCCTTTAGCAGCATGACATCTTTTGCGGAGCTCTCCTTCAGTACATATCCCCTGTCCTCAATGTCGACATTCTCCACAGTCTTTTTCTTCTTCTTTGCTTCCGGAGCTATTTCATCCCTTCCTTCCAATTCTTCAGTCACCATCTCTCGGATTTCATCGATTGCAATGGCCGTGCGAGTGACGACGGATCTGTCTACAGCGGACTGAAATATGATCTTAGAGTAGGATCAGCCATCCACAACTATATAGGACCCTGTAGAGGACAATAGCGTTCGCTGCAGAACAGTATGGATCAGACACATTTGAGCGAAATGCATCGAACGCGAGGCGAAGATCGAAGAAGTCGTCCACGTGACCGAAGCGAGTCCTCATCACACGCTAAGGTTATTGATATTTTGAGTCTAATTTGAACTGATCAGAAACTTTTGAGCGTCTGGATTTAAGAAGAAAATCTTGGACCTTCAAGCCTTTTAATTCTGACTCTGATCTCTTGAAGACTACAAATCAAATTGATTACTAAATTTAAAAAAAATAAAAATTGAAGATACCACCGAACAGTTTTGAAAAGGCTTACCGCAAATTCTTCCATCGCCGGATTACTTTCTATCAACTTCACCAGTTCCTCCACCAAACGATCCCATTCATTCGGTTGATGCTCAAGTTCAGAAGCATCGGCGACGGGTGGATCCGAAACGTCCTTCATATCGGTTGCGGCCAAGCCGAAAATTCTTTCAACCATAGACCTCGATGGAAAGTCACTAGCCCGGGTATCGCTAAAAATTTTGTAGAAGAAGATAAATATCATTCTCTTACTCATCCTGCTCGAGCAATTTCAACACCCAGCTCATCTTTTCGTTCGACATAATTTGTAGGTTGAGCAATGTTTAATCAAATAGCTTCAACGATAAATAAAAATAAAATGCTGATGAGAATAGTCAGGCCTCTGATACGTTTGCAGACTAAATGGCGCATATCGGTATTCTACCTCGCTTATTGAGAATCCCTTTCTAAGGAAGCCCGGATAATCTCGGATTAAATTCGGATTAATCCGGAGATCGCCGCGCAAATCCCAGATTTTCTAAAATGGGAATAAATTGAAAATAGGTTTCTGGGATAATTCGCAAATCCACCTGTTTTTCACTTTCATCAATTTTTTTTACATTTACTGATTTACTCATTCTGTTCAATTAGCAGAATTGTTTTCATCATTAGAGTTCACTGCTTCAAGTTTCGAACGGAAGTCGAAAAAATAGCCAACAAAGACAAGGCAGCAAGGTCCTGTTGTATGTATCCATTTCCGTGCAATTGAAACCTTAGAAATTCATTGCTTTCAACTTGAAAATTCCCAGAACAAATTTTCAAAATTGTATGTCGTGAGAACTTTTCACAAAACTGCCTGCTTTAAAGAAATTTGTAGTCTTCTTCCAAATTTGGTAAATAAGTTCGAGAATATTGTAAGGATATCTGCTTCTCACTGATCAATGTCAAGATTTTTGAAACTCTTCTAAATGCTGCATAAGTTTGTGGTGGTGATGTTTTGAGATTTTGTGACTCGACTCTATAGTAAGTGTTGACCCAAGAAAAATTATAACATTTTGATTGATTTGAGTTTAAAAATTCGTGACTTCTATCGCCATTTTCAACATTCAAACACATATCAGCCTTTTGAAGATTACCCCTGCTTGATAATGATAATTTTTACTCACTACATTTTAGGTCCATTTTCTTACTTTCTTGAAAGAATCTTTGTTTTCCATTGACACGAATCTTACGACAATTTTAGGATTTATTTTTTCCATAAGTTAGAATAATGTTTGTTGCCAGAACCTGGTGAATTTCGGAATATTTTCCTCCGCCAGTAGTCTGATTCATGGGTGACGAACTACTCCATTAGCTCTGCCATTTTTAGAGCCATTGTCTTTCCATCCAGTCTGATTTGGATGAGGAACTTGTCTGTTCGAATAATGTTCCGATTGTCTCTAGTCGTTTTTGCAGTCAATTGGTGTGTTTTTGTCCCTCGAATACACCATTCTGGGCATCTTCCACGCGAACTTCCGCTCTTTTTCTCTAACCTTGCTCCCTTCCTAACTTTACTTTAGCCCTTCTCGATTATCGCATTCCTTTTCGAGTTTTGCCCGTTCTCCTCTCCTCCTTGCCCTACTCGCATTACCTCTTCTGCCCCTCCAATTGTAGCCCTTCGCCATGGGTCCTCGTACTCTCCTTCACCCCAGATCCGCTCCTTTCTTCTTTTCGAGCGGCTTGCAAAATGACTGCCTACCACAAAATAACAGCTTCTGTTTGCGACATCGCTATTTTCCTCGAGAAGCACGTGAATCCAGTCACTTCGATTCATCTTGCTTTTATGTTTTGGCTTTCACAATTCATTTTCCTTTCTTATCCTTGAATTTTGTGTATCCATTTCTTGAAGATTTCCTCCGAATTTTCTCTGCACTAGTATTCGTTCCATACTATAGTCTATTTCTTTTGATGAGAAATTCATTCCGCTCGCCCGCCCACGTTCAGTATCAGAATTGAAGATTTTCTCCGATTTTCTAGCACTTCGTCAAATTTATTCTCGAATGTCAAAATGAGTTGTTGTCACGATATAATTTGAGTCCTAAAACGCGTGTTTTTGTTATTTTGACTGCATCGAGTCTCTAATTATGAAGAGCCGTCTGTCACAATTAAAATAGAATGCAATCAACAATGTTTTTCAATAAATTTTGAAAAAAAAAATTCGGATAACTTTGCTGAATTTTTAAACTCACATTTTGAAATTTTTAAATGATAAATCACATCGCATCATAAATGTATGTGATTATTTTATGCAACTCAACACTACTCTTCTGTTTTAGAAGTATCTTCAACAAAACTCTCCTTAGGTGAATTGAGTTGAGTAGAATTTCGAAAGTTCGGACCAATCTGCCACATTATTAATTCGATTTTTTGCATGTGCATTTGATTCGGAAGGAAGAATAGGGATTGAGAATTTATTGACGAAAGATTGTAATATATCTGTCATAGACGTTTTTAAGATTGCACAGATTGTACAAGAATTTCATTTAGTCTTGATACTTGCGATAAAGGATAAGGACAAGTTGATGATATGATAAGTGCATAAAAATTAGGATGCTTCTTTGTTTCGTCATTTTTGAATTTTTTCCTAGTTTCTTTCAAATTGCTCGATATTCGATCCTCGGTGAAATTGAAATTGAGAGAGGCTGGAAAGCGGAAGAAATGGATTTGCCGCTCTCCAAAACCCCCTTTATGTTCGAGTAATTTTTCCGAGAAATCTGAAATCCAACGTGCTCGGTCTTCCGAGATCTGGGTTCGTGACGACCGCCCTTCGTCTCTGCAAGGAAGCCCTTTGCCCCCTACCCCATTCGCCCATTCCCCTTTCCTTTACCCAATTCAATTATCTTTTGTTGTGCATTTATTTTTCATGAAGAGTCCAAGCCATTTGAAAATTGCCACCCTGTTGCAGCGCTCTGCGCCGTGCATTTTTCATGCGCAAAAATTACCGCCGCAGGTTTTTTTTCTTTGCGAGATCAGAAGGGATTCGTGCAATTATCCATGAAGTATCCCATAACTCATTCTTCTTGAACGATGCAATTTTGTTTCGCTTGAATAAATACCTCATCTGAACTTTCAACACCTTTTTGTGGCCCTATTTTAAAATCTTCGAAATTTAGCATAAATCTATGTTTTTAAAATATTGTATTTCTAAAATCTCACTGCATTGTAAATTTTACCAACTTGTGTTCATGTTTGCAAATCGGAAACGAGCTGCAAGATCCCCCATCAATAATTCCGGATTTGACATTTGTTTGTTTTGAGGCGTTTCAAGATTTGCCTATTCGGTTGCATTTTGGGCTCATTAGGGAGAGTGCTTCAAAGAAGAGCTGGGGTCGGAAATGAGCTTGGAGCTGAGAGCTGGAAATGGAAGGAGAGAGTCGAGTTGGCTGTAGCTCTGATTATACTCGGATCCCCTTTGCTCCTTCATCCTTTCATTTGCCTGCAATTCCCTGCTCCTTTGCAGGCCTTCATTCTTCCCACTCCTTTCTCATCCACCGTCACAAGTTTTCTGCTTCATTTCCCGTTTTCCCATTCCTCATCTCATCAAAAATTCCTTCTACCGAAAGTTAGTTTTTTGATAATTGCAAATTCACATCATCAAACATTTCTAATTTCGATTTAATTTACGATCAAATTGCCAATTTTCGATTGGATTTCCTGGTCTATGCTCGTCGTAAACTGACTGAGAATAATCGCGGATTCTGAGCTGCTAGCCTCGCTCGAAGAACGCGTTCTAATGCAATTACTTTAGCGAAAAAATGGTCCGCGGTTATTGCACATGACATATCTTTCCAAACATTTCAAACTCTTTCAAGGAATTTTTCAAAAATGTTCCTAATTTATAGTTTACATATGAATATTATGATGGTCATCGAGATTAAATCGAATTCTCTAATCTTTGCTTCAAATGTTCTAGGGCTTCACGGGTTTCCTAAAAATTACAACCTATCTAATCCAATCCTTCTATGTATAGTACTTTTTCAGGCCTAACTAGAAATAGTTATAAAAGGATTGTTCTTCAAAATCCGAGATTGAATGGCTATTCTCTCATTGGAAAAAGTGTATTTTTATTTTCTGCTTGATTTCTCTCTCAATATCTTGCACAATTCCTTCTCCGGTACTACAATTTCGATGAAGTTCCATTTCTAAATACCAACTTTCTACCATGTCAAATATACAATTTCTACTTTCAACTTTCATTTTCCAATTAAAAATTCTGTCTCCTTTCCATTTCTTTTCTGTCTGATTTCATTTCGCTCTTCCAGATGTGTCATTTTCAGCCGAAGACGTAAATTTGTTTGCGATTTCCACGATAAATATTTTCCCTCTTTTTCATATTGCAAATTGCGGTTTTTTTCATTTCATTTGTTCCAGATACGAGACCAGAAGAAACCAGCTGGACATCGAGAAAATCGACTGAAGAAGACTGGAAAGGCAAGAGAAGGTTGGAGAATGGCAGCGGAAGCCGCCAACAAGGCCGTTCAGGAACTCAAACTTAACGTATCGAATTTTTATCAGGTAAAATATATCACACCAATATAATTTATTGCTAAATACAAAATAGAAATCATTCGGTGAATTTATGCTCGCCTTTTTCCTAGACTACCGTGATAATAATTATCCTCTGAAGAATGAAATAAAGAAAATATAAATGGATATGCTTTCAAAACGCAATTTTAAACATAATTTTTTATTCAAATTAAATAAAATGAGACATAATTTATCTTAAACCAAATATGCAATTACATTGCATGCATAAAAACTGACGATCAGAAAAATCCAAATTTAGAAAAAAAATCATTCTATTTCAGGATGAAGAATCTCGGGGGTTAATAATGGCAGAAGAAGCTGCGGCGGCATTCAGCTGTACGGATGATGATATCGATTATTTCAACAACAATGAAAAAATCTATGAGGTAGGAAATATCATTTGAATAATAGCGATAGAAATTTATGTTCCGTTATCGTTTTTGGGACAATTTTCTGGACAAGTAATTGCATTAGTAATGAATAATTTATTATTTGTGCAAATTTTCAGTGCTTCATTGGTAAACGATTATTCCGATTGTCCCGATCTTCCCTATTAGCTATTGCGTTGTTCTTCACATTGGCAGTAGCTATTTTAATGATTATGATAGTATTATTGTGCACATTCATCACACTATCTGCAGCCACTACTGTGAGTTTTCTGTTTACAATGTTCAAATAGCAGGATCTAAGGGTATTTTGTAGTCGGGAAATTATCATAATCATTCTCACTGAAATTAAAGATATCATTATTTATTATCAAAAATCTCAGTTTGTCGAAGAATGGTGGACCAAAACATGAAAACGGTACCAAAATATCTTAAGTGAGAATTAGTACGTTGTTTGAAGCGGGACTGCCCACAGGTAAGGTACAGGGACAGAATTTGTTCTTAACTGTAGAAAAAGACAGGTAAAAGGGACGAAAATTTCGAATTCAATACAGGTACGATTTTTCAATGCCTGTGGGTAGTCCTGGTTTGAAGTCAAGATAGAGAAAATTCCAAAGTTCATGAATTGGTTTTCTACACCAAATTAAAGATAATATAATTCACATAGCATTGTATAACAGTGCAGCATTTACTCGTCTCAATTGATCGGTCTATGATGATAACGAGAAAGTAGAATTTTAGGACGAAGATGACCTGATTCCGAACGACGAAATTGTGGGAGTGATCAATTGGCTGCATTATCCCGTGGGCGATATGGCTTTTAGGCGATTCAACCGAACGCACTCAGCCATGCCCGCGACTGTCGAACCGCATTTGTAAATCAATCCTGCTCTTCAATCTCTGGAATATCTTTGCCAAATCTCAGTATTGACTATGAAATGCTGTACCAATTTTTGGCAATAACTGAAGCAATTTGTTTCTTCTTACCAATTTCAGCACTTCATGATCACCTGTTCAATATGTCAGTAACAAAAATATGGGTATTTTCGAGTTTTTACAATTCGTATCAGATATAATTCATAATGTAAATAAAGTTTTATATTGAGCTGTTTAATGGGTGAAAATTTCATCAAAATTTTGAATACAAAAACAAACCTTCATCGCTCTTTGACGATACTTATTTAGGAACTTATAAAACAAAAGATTGTTAGAATCACAAAATTGGGGCTGAATACAAAAGTTAAGACGGTGAAAGATTGCCTCGGCTTCAAGTTGAGAATCTTAAATTTTGTGCTGAATACGGTTCCTATGATTGGTATAAAAATTCTATCGTTCACGTCAAACGACTAAATTAGTTGAAAAGTTCTTTTTTTTTCATCGTTTCAAGAAACGAATTATAGTTGATCATCGAGCACAGTTTATAACGAGAGATTTTCACAGATGTCGATTTTTGAAATTTCAAAATGTGTGCGATTTGAGTGGAAGATCATCAGCCACGAGCTCATCAAGCTTTATCTCCTCCATCTGCTTTTTGCCCTGCTCATAGGGGATTTGGACAATTGTCCGGCAACATCTATGCCCCTTGTTATTTTCTTGCTTTTCACTGTTTCTCTGCTTCTTTACCTCTTTGTCTTTCAACATCTTTATTTTCTTTGTCCATTTTTCTCAGTATCCGAAAGGCTATCGGCAGGCCGAAAATAAGAAGGTCCGCACAGAATTTCTCGAATCCAAGTAGTTTTTCGGGTAGGTTTAGAAGTGATTTTCGAAACCTCATTTAGGAACTTTGAGCTTCAATGAATTTTTGAGTGATTTCTGTCAAATTTCTATTTTGCTTGACCTCATTTTCGTATTCTGATAATTTGATCCGATTATCGACTTCGATTTCTTCCAAAAGACTGCTGGGAAAGAATGATTCAGTTTCTGTGGATGATCTATCTCAGTCACTCAACAGTTTGAACGACAACTGTTTGTCCATTATAAATTATCAATTCATTCATCAACTCAGACTCGATACGTTTGTAAATAACCTAGACCCTTCACTAATTTGAGAATTCATATTTTATTGCGAGAATTATCAACAATTCATAGGTGCGAAAAATTTGAGAGAACAGGCTCGCAAGATATTAGAAGGTACCATATAAAATGTTGTCTTAATTTTAAAAATACGATTATTTTCAAGAGTATAAATTAATTGCCGAGAAAATATAGTTCAGAAATGAAAATTTTGAGTCATTTATTTCTGAATTGATTAAAATCACTGGATCATCTTGAGTATATGAATTCTAATTTCATGGGTTCATGCTTTACGATCAAGATAACGAGTTTTAAATTTTGAATTTCATCTTCATAGTTTTTCAAATCTTCTGAAATAAATTTGTATCATTCTTTTGGTTCTCTTGCTAAAAAGAATTCACTAGTGTTTTCCCCTAATCTTTGTTGATCATCAATCTTTAAAATAATTTTATTGATGAGCCACTTCATAATAATCGCTTTGTAAATTCTCAAACCCCAATCACTTCTCTGCGTATTGACTGCCAGTTAGTGCAAATATTTTGCATCACTCGCCTATTTTCTGTTCCTCTCTTCATCTGCTTTTCCCATTTCATCTACCTAAGCGGAAAACAACGTGAAGTGGTCGGCCTAAGGCCTTATGAGCAGAGCTTCTGCCTATTGAGAATTGTGAAAATTCGGCTAAAAATGCTAATAACACTCTAGCAGATACCCAATAACACGCCAAATAGACGTGAGAACCACATTGAATTATCTCGAATTGGGTTTCAATATGCTCCATCTGCATTGTTCTTTGGCTCTGCGTCCCTTCCCTGGGGGCCATTCGGGAATTCATAAGGTTCTTCAGCAGTAGATCTGCAACAACTAATCCCTTCTCTTGGGAGATATCTCTGGTTGTCTGGTGCTCTAGCACTTTGCAGAGAGGGAGGGAGGGAGAGAGGGAGTGAAAGATGAGAGGGAAAGCCTTTGGGGGATAAAGAGAGGGAGCGAGACAACAAGAAGCAGAGACCTCACTTACTTCTTCTTTTTCTCTTCCTCATTTTTCCTTTTCTATTCCCGTTGCATTTCGTATTCTCGTATTCAGTGGGCTTTTCCTGTCTATACGAACATTTGCATTTGACCAAAACAGGAAACTTTGCTCCCCCCTTTCTTTTCTGCTCCAATTAACTCCCTCAATTCAGCCATTCATTGGCTATGAGCTATTCCCTTCGAGAGCTCTATAATTTTGACTAATTTCCCTATCAGTTGGAGAATTCTGCTATTGCATCATTTCGTGCTGCTGCTTATTTGTTTGGACAGAGCACTTCATCGAACGAGGAACTGACTACCTCATTGAGTCATTCGGACGTGAAACAAGGAAATTACTGATTGCAGACATAACTCGCAATGAGTACAAAAGCACACCACAAGTGAGTCGATAACACCACAATTTCCGAGAAATGAGATTTCCCTTTATGCCTTAGCTATTTGATTTCACGGAAATCGTTAATTGTCTATTTTCTAAGAATTTTTTATTATTTATCAGCTTGAATTTGTCAAACCCGCAAAGAAGTAAATTGATTATCTTATTTTTTCGAATCGATCTAGAACCATTCATTTCCGCGAAGATTTTTCTTCATAAATTCTAAAATTTCAAACGTAAAGTTTTGAGAACTCGCTATTACTTTTACCAGAACAATAATTTGCTTCAAAAGTTATGTGATCCGATTCAGTTTCAGCAGACTTGCATATATTAGCTCTCTCAAGACGCATGCCAATTTCTTCTTAATTGAAAGTTAATGCATTTTTAACTGGCTAAGCTCTAAAATCCATCGTTTACCTATTTTCCCAGCACAATATCATTTTCTGGACCAATTAATTGTCTCAAATTTGATCAATCATTTGCCGTTCAACTAAAACGAATTGTTTCGAGCTAATTCGTTCTTTGAGTTATGAGACCTTCCAAAAGTCTCATTTCCTTGAAACTCTCTAAACTGGCTCTTCAAAATTTACAACGCTAATCTTTCCAACTTAGTGCATTCCTTCTTAATTTAATTTCGTCTTTAATAGTGCAATGAAACTACACTGCTTCTCTAAATTCTATCAGTTTCTCGTGAAGTGTATCAATCGCGAAAGGTCGATACTCGGTCATTTGGCACACATCTTTCAGTCATTACTCTGACTCTGCCCCGTTCTTCTCCGATATCAGTTTTCCTTGCTCCTTGCTTTTCCTCTGTTTTACACCACCAACTGTCACAGCACAAGTCTTTGATTTACCTTTCAATCCAATTAAAGTATAAGTTACATTTCATAGTCCATTTTAAATCTGAAAACTTTTTGGATTAAATCTATAATTTTTATTCCCAAAAAAATGATTTGCGAATAATATAATAGCGTTGTCGTGTGAAGTAATACTGTGATAAATATTATCAGGTGCGCATTTTGATAATTCTCGAAAATGCTCTGAGAAATAGCGAAACTATTATTCTGTCATTCTTACTTCTCCTAAGTTCTTCGAAGGAAACAATTAAACTCGTCTAATTTGATTTACAAGAATTACCAAAATTCAGACGCCAATCCAGAGCTTATAAAATAAAAGTCACACAAATCAATAATCGCTAAAATTTTTGAATTCATTAGGATAAAATTTTTTTCCAATTTTGATCTTGAAGTTTACATTTTCATAATTTCAACAAGAAAAACTCTAATCTAGATGTCGTTCTCGACGTGCTTGGCTTCTTGAAAACTTCTCCGAAGAATTTAATCATTAATTTTGCCAGTTGTGAATCAAATTTTCTAAGGTAATTGCAAAAGCTGAGAACAATAAACACCATATCTGATTACAGATTTTTTGTGCAGTTGTGTTTCAATCTCACTTTGAAACTATTTGCAGCGAAAATTAAAAGATTTTTGGGTGAAATTTATTTTTTTATCACTATGATCCGATAACTTTCCGAATACATTTTTTAATTTATAAAATTTCATACAATTCACGGTTCAATGAGCACAATCTTTATTTACTTTAATTACAAATGTCCTTTTCCACTTTTTCAAGCGTAAGTTGTGAAAATTAATTTGCCACGATGAAGTAAAATTGAGATGTAATTACTAAACGCGTGACAATTTTGATGAATTTTCGATGCAATTTTCACTTAGGAGTTGCAGTGAAAATGAGCGTAAAACAACGGCGAAGAAGAGGGAGAAGTAATGTGGAGATACAAGAAATGCACTGCTAAACACGAAATCGAATATGCACAAAGTCAGATGAAAAAGAGGCAGAAAGCATCGAAAAACCAGACAGGAGAATTCTCTCGAAACAACCACGAGCCGACAGAGCTGACGGCTGTTACTTTGTTACTAGAATCTGAATGTCACTTATCCATTGTTCCATGTATAATTTTTGAGAAGTTTATCTCGCCACTTTTTACAGTAAGAACTTCTCAAATTCTTATGAAAATGTATTAAATGACTCGCTTACTTTGCATGTGTAGTTGATACCCCGATAAACTTTATCTTAGCTGCAATTTACAATTTGACAAACTTCGATAAACTCTGTTCTGGCGAACTTCAATGTTACATCTCATACTGAAATTATTCTTGATTGATTGAGGATCCCTGAACACATCTTTCGCGCAAGAAGCCACTCTTTGGTATATGATTTTAGATGCAAAATATTACAAACAATGATAATTCTAAACAATTTTACCTATTTCACAATTCATAAGATTTTTACCAAATTGCTAACCTTATTAAATTTTCTTTAGAAAAATTTTGCGATAGTATGATAAATTTATTCCTGAAAATCTTCGAAAAAAAAGATCGGAAGATCGTTCTTTAACTTCATGAACACGTGCAGTTAGGGTAATGTTTCATGAACAAACTTCTCGAATTCACTGAAGCAAAATATTAGGTTTCTTGAAGAAGTCTTTCCAGTGTTCCTAAATCTGCAGGAAAAACTTCCTCAGAAACGAATACAACTGCGATTTCTTTGATTTAATCGATAGCGGGCGGAGAAGCATATTCATTCGGTTGCACTGCCCATTGCTAGAACTGAAGAGTGGACAGATTTTCTGATAATTGATTATTGATTCGCTTTACAAGCTCTACTAAATTTGATATAAGCCATGCCTTGGCGCGGATATTCGCTTCATTCAACTTCAGCAAATACTGGGATACGCAGGTATAAACGATGAATTTGCATGATAACTATGGTCTTTTTCTTGTTTTATAAAAAAAATACCCATTCGTTTCGATTAATAAACAACGCTTGAATTTTTTAAAATTCTAAATTTCAAGAAAAAATGACTCCAATGATCTAAAATTAAGTTTGTAAAATTTCTTTTCCAATCAAGTATGAAACTAAAATTCGAAGTTTACTTCTTAATTTTATGAAGATGATCTTTACTTTTAATTCGAAACTCTATCTTTTCCATGTAACAATTTTTCTGCCTATCGATCGAGAATTTACGAATTAGTCTTAGATTCAACTTTTGAACCATCGTAGTCTCAGTGCTCGAAGCTTTTTATGTCATTTCAAGATGATCTCTAATCTTTCCTACAAGATTTTGTTTTGTAAGCTATGCATTTGTTATCTTAAATTTGTCTAAAGCTATTATTATCATAAACAAACAGGGAGTGTGATGGATAACGCCAATTTTCGAGAAAGAAAACGCGAATAGGAGAATTGATATGCCATTTTTAGTAAGATCTACTTATTATAAAGCAATGATCAAAACTTTATGTAGTTTGATAGAAAAGTCAAATCCATCAAAACTCTTGCTAGGGCATATGCAGAAATGAGTTAAAAAGTAGCATTAGTACTTCCGGAAATTAAACAAATGTACTGATTCTTATTTCACTGCGATTCTATCCATCCGAAGGTGATTATCCGCTTAGAGGAAAAATCTCAGAAAATTTCAATGAGTTCTCGGTAAGAAGGAGAATTGCTGGAACCTAAGAATTGTTTTGCATATTCCTACTTCACTTCAAAATATCCGCGATATACAAGTTGCTAGTTGTTGAAAGTTCTTACCTGGCTTGATGTTTGGAGCATATTGGATTTGCGGCATAAAGTGTTCTGCCTTTGATTGAATTATCCGTTCATTTTTGGCTAAAGTTATTTTAGACCTGACACTTTACGAGAATCATAACTGATAATCGAATCTCAGCTATCAAACGACCAAACATACATTCTATTTAGAGTAGCGATTTTTTTTCCAGAATAATGCTGTTTGAATTTTAGCGGTCGCATTAATGCATTTAGACCTCGTAATTTGTATCTAAAGAATCAATTCAAAGATTCAGACACTTCGGTCTATTGCAATATATCTAATTTAGAATATCATTAGGTATATACAGATTCTGATTCAATTGTTTCAAATCATAATCTATTTAATCCCGCGCAACACTATTTCCTTGTACAAATTTCATTTTTTTTCATAAAATCACATATCCATGATTTCTTTAGACTTTGCTTTTGTCTTTGCATCTAACAATTCTTCGAGGTTCGCTGGTTCCATTCCTTTATCCAAAGTGTGGATTCGATAAAATTCCCGTTTCCCCGAATTGTGCCACCTTCTCATTCTCCTCTTTCCCTTCCTTCCTCAAGGGATCTCTCTCTACTCCTTCTCCAACCATCGCCACATGTGCTGAATGGAGACTGCCTCAATTCAACTTGAAATATTTCAGCAAAAACTGAAAACTGCCGGGAGTAGTGTGAAAACATTCCATTCTAACCTTTAGTCACTACTATTCTCTCTCTCACAACTGATTGTTAGTCTTCCCCTTCTCATAGTGAATTCTGATCGTTTCTGCTTGTGGCAGCTGTCGACGATAATCTTTTGACTTCAGGAATAACTCGCAGAAGAAGCGAGCAGGAAATCGGAAGGCACAGGGACTGGGCAAGCCGAGCAGCAAGGCGGATGGAGGTGGCAGATACGCAGAGGAGGCTGACGGAGAGATGCAACTGATCGAGAAGGCTGTCGATCTGAGGGGATCTCAGGTACTCTTTGATGTGAAGGGAGAAGGGCTAGAGTCCAGACAGTCAGATCAGGACTAGAAGCAGCTCACGGATCTGCCAGAAGGCTGTAAAAAACAGCAATTCATCTAATGCGGGCTGTCACATCTCAACAGCTCAACATCTTATCAGGCATCAGCCAGTGTATTTTATTTCTTTCGTGTTCTCTCAATCTCCTCATCATTTTCCGAGCCATCTATTTCTTCGGCAATCTGAATAGCTTCAGCATTTCAGCAATAATCCTCCCGGATATCCTCATTTCTTTGTTTTCAACATTTCGAGAATTACATTAGCATGAATAGATTTCGCTTGTCTTATAAATCCCTTCCGTTCAACTCTACAACAAAGAACTCTAAATTCATGCTCATTACACATTCATTGCGCATGTAAGATTCCTATCTTAAATGTTATTATATTTTCATTCGAGATTGGCATTTTAACGATGCTAAAAAATGGAAAATGATATTTTCAGGGTAAACTTCTGATCTGTCTGTTTGGATTCAGAAAAGAATATGCTGAACTTTATCTTTGATGTAATAAGAATGAAAGACATTTGCTGGAAAAGAATAAATTCTGCAACTTTAGATCCTGAACATCGACTCGTATCAAGCGATAAAATGGCATCGACGGTTGATGGCTGTCACCGCCGTCCTTGCATGGGTAATTTAAAATATTAATATGCAAATACATTTATACATATGAATCTTTGATCTCATATGTTAGCAAAGATTTCTAAATTTGGACTAGCATATTTTTCTTCTCAAACTTCGTTCCTGGTTCTATTATTTCAAAATTCATTTTTTATCTTTGATCGTAAAATTCTAAGAATACTTCAATAACACTTTCCTGATAAATATTATTTAGATTGGTTTTATAATCTACGTGATAGCTGTTTTTATTCCGAAATGGGCTACAATTTCATTCCGCAATACAGAAGGCTTTGATGTGTCTGTCGATCTGGGTGTTTGGGGAGAGTGGAGGAGTATAAGCAGACGGAATACTAAGCCCACGGGTAATTAACGAGAAATTAATTAGACAAATATTTACCATGATATCTAAATTTAGCCGAATGGTTCCCTCATTTCCCTTCGCCTCCTGACAACGTTCTTAGGCTCAATATGCCTGAATTGAATCGTGGGTTTCATCGTTTAGTAAATCGAAATTTATAAAACTGCATAAAATTCCATCACAATTAAAAAATAACGATTTGAATTTTTCATCATATGACATGTGGACATTCTTCACATGAACAAGAAAAGTTAGGTTAGAATATGATAACTTCTTGAAAGTATTCAACATACTTGGAGAATTTTTGCATGAAGACAAATCCAAGTTTCTTCTGGAATTTTCTTCAGAGCGGCAGAAAATTGGCAACCTGAAAGAGTAGTTGCAATAGTTGTGTATTGTTGCAGACGAAATAGTATGTAGAAAGAAAATTTGCTGTAACAAACCTTATTCTATTTCACGAGCAACAATGTTACGATGCAAAGTCTTTTCCAAATAATCAAGATTTTAGTCTGATTTGAATGACGAGAAATTTATCACTGAAATTATTATCATTAAAATCGTTACGGTAACGAGAGCTTTTCCCAATCTTCAGTGTAAAATTTTCGCATTTTTGCAGAAAAGATATCAATTTCTTGCCCACTATAATTTTTGTTGACTGCAAAGGCGACAGAGTGACACTTTAGCCACTCTCCTTTGAAATTCAATATGCAAGTAAAAAGTAAAGGTCACTTTGAAAATCAAGAAAAATATAAACAAGAAAACATGTCAAAATCTCTTCAAAAACCACATTGTTATGATGAATTCGATACTTTTCAGATTACTACCGAGCCCAAGCAGTGATGTGTATAATCGCGATGGTAATCTTCCTCGGCACGAATCTGCTCGCCGTCTACACTTTCTTCCATCATCGATTCATTTACAAGCGATTGACCGCTGGACTTTATGTTATAATAGGTTTGTTAAATAATTTTGTTCTTCTTCTTCTGTATTGTGTTTGGAAAGATCAAGAAGGAATTTCGATTCCAATTTTCCAAAAACCCATTTTTTCATGGAACTGCTAGTTAAGTTTAGAAATGGCAGGAAATATTATAGGGCTTATATTTAGCTATCATCATATTCTGTAAGTCTAAGTAATTTAGGCTTCACGATATTCGTCTCAATAGAAGTTCTTACCAACAGTGTGAATGCTTGGAATAAAGAAGCTGCGGAGAAGTCGCTGACTGATGATTTTGATTACGAGAACCATCAGTCCATTGGAATCTCTACTCGATTAGCTCAGGTAATGATTTACTATTTATTAAAGTTTAGATAGGCAAATTTAGGGATCTATGGCGACAGCATTCATTGCTGCAATCATCTTTTTGCTCGGCTCTCACAAACAAAAGGGTGACAAGGCGGCCACTACAGATTTGGAGATTGAGGACAGACCAATTCACGTTGGACGGTGAAAATGAATATAGATGATTCGCTTGGAGAATAAAATCCTCATGAAATAAATTCCCTGAAACAAACACAGAACATCCGCGACTCTATTCTGATGTTCAATAATCTCATTTGCACATTCGGGTTCGTTTAGAGATCTATAGATTTACGAAGAAGAACCAAAGATATTTTTATCGACTGACTCGATACTCTCAAAAATTACTTCCTTCGTTCAGTTATTTTGCTGATGCATGTTATTTTAATCAATATTTTGTTATTTCTTTCAATTGCTGAATGCCAATCTAGTCATTTGCAGTTCAATTTTCGATTATGAAGATTGGTGCAATTTTTTAAATCAAAATCTCCTCCTTTGCAGATATTTTCGACAGGTTACTGTAATTTCATGCTTAAAAGAAATTTAGATCGCAAATAACGCTTACTGTATGTTCGTGACTTTACGTAAAGAATTTCTATACTTACCAAAGTTTTATTAAAAATCTAATTTTCGAATAAACCAATTCAACATTTACCTAGAATTATTGAAAGATAAACTCTAACCTATCATTTATCAGGAGAATCTGTACTTTGGCACTTTCTTTATCCCTTTCCCTGCTCATCTCAATTTCTCCGTTTACCATTCTTACAGTTCAGTTCACGTTCTGACATCATTACGGTCTCTTGGTCTGTTCGATTTATGTAAACTTATGCGTCTTCCTCTCGATTCACGTGTAACAGTAATTGGAAAGGTTGTTTATTTGGTTGGAAAAATGATTGAAATAGAAAGGAAAAATGAAAAAAAAGGTTTGGAGTTGAAGAGAAACCTAAACAAACCCAACGAGTTTCGGAATGAGAGTTACTGTGAGAGAGAACGCGATGATTCGAGCCAGAAAGACGCTCTTCATCTCGAAGAGAATCGTGACGCAGTTGATCTTCGACAAATCACCACGCTGTCTTCCCGACTGCAGGATTGCGTGAATGAACTGAACTGTTTCATGATTGACTGAAGTCAAGCAACGATAAGGCTAAAATTAGCAATGTGAAATTCATAAATTCAGAGTGAATTCAGGAAATGATAAACTGTTTCACTACTTCACATAATTTTATTGGTTTTAAGACTGTTCAGAATTTGAACTAAAAACACCTCTTATCAATTTGAATAATTTTAAATTTATCTTATTTGAAGTGTCATCATAGCAATAAGCATTGTCATATTTTGTAGTATATTGAATCACGATGGACAATGGATATGCTCGAAACTTACATTCATTTTAGTTTATTTCATTTATCTTCAATTTTATATTGAATTTAAAATTACTTTGGAATAATTTTTTTGTTGTGATTGAAGCTGAAGTATAAATTCTTAATCCATTCAGTATGTTTATTATGCAGAAGCATTTATTGTTTAATCATATTAAAAAACTGACAACTAGAAACTTGAAACTACTCCTTATTTATTTGAGTTTTTTCTGCCATAAAATTTACGATAAAGTTGGTTGTAATTCGATTTACTTAACTTTGATCTATGTGTATTGTGATTTGAACAATTATGTTGGTTCTCTATTTTTCGAATGATAGCAAATAATAAGTATGTTCGATAGGATTGTAAATTTAGAAATGCGTGGAATCATGAAAACTATAATTTCTTCTCATCAATCAGTTTTCTATTCTATTTCATATGATTTTCTCATTCTAAAAATTGTTAGAACGAAAATATTCTAATCGTTTCAAGACATCACTTTCATAAAATCATGCTCAAGGATTTCATGAGATTATCCCAATAACTTTATAATCTCCTGTTTGAGCCATGCGATCTTCCGCACGATATAATATGTGCATGCGATAATGATAATCAGTCGGCATTATTACGCCTTCGAAATATCCCCATTGCAAAAAGTGTTAGAATATTCACTCAAATGACGAAAATAGCCAATATATTCTTGGAGGAGTTGAGCTAATCAGAGTTTGTGCTCAGCTGCGTTGCAGAGTAATTTATTGCGCTAAATTGGGAAATGATGCTTATTATTTTTTCATGGGGAGAAGAATTTGCAGTTACCCTTTGCGATTCTTACGCATCTATGAATTCGCTCAGTTCTTAGACATTCAGGCAAACAACAGTAGCCTCGTCCCTTAGTGACTCGGTGCAAGTGCAGGTGCAAAATGGTCTGACGTAGAGAGGGGATGTCTGAAAAAGTCGACGCTGAAAACTGCTGAAAGGCCTTGCGCATTGAACGTTCTCACTATTTTCGGACTTGCTGATCGTGACGAAAACGGCCGACTGCTGCATGCAAACTTTGCACTTTCCAAAGATCACCATCTATCTCATCACGTCACTTCGCAAAAGAATATCGTTTTGAAAGAATACTTTTCTGGGCAAATTGGCAATGTGGCAAAAGTGCAGTGTCGCAGCACCGTGAAAGAATGCAAAAAAAAATTAAAATCAGTTCGCTATCTTCTCCTTGCTCTATAAGTTATCTCATCATTTTGTGAAGTTGCGATATTTCTAATTGCTACTTTTCTGCGATCCGACTTCCTTCTTTAAGAAATCAAATTTCTTACTTTTATTATGCATAATATTCTCAGAAGAACTGCGCATGGGAAACTAGAATATTGTCACAAAAACAGAAGGAAAAGTATTTTCAGTTTTTTTTTCATTCAGAAAGTTACTTACTTTGAGAAAATGGGAAATATGACCAAACCACATTTTGCCTGTTTATCGATACAAAAAGCATGTCTATCTAATGTAATTCTCATTATCTTTGTTTTAACTCAAGTTATTTATGTTTTCTTCTGCCATTTTCAAGGCTCGATTTCCCCTTGCAACTCACGGCGCAGGTTTTTCGGTTTTATGGATGTTCGTCTGCAGGACTGCAGTGCGCACGAGGATCGAGAGGGTTGAGTGTCGGTCAACAGGAAGACGGAGAAAATCGAAGGAAAGCGGAACGGAGAAATGGCGCGAGCGAACCGATAAACAACCGCAAAAGCACGAGAGAGAGAGGGCGCAGATCTCTCTCCCACAGGTCTATTCCTCATCGGTCTGTTTTCTCCATTTTCGCTCGATAGATCCCTCACATCATCAAATGCAAATGACTCAGGTCGCATCGAAGAGGAAGTCAAGCGATATGACCGATCGCTGTGCTCAAACAAATCGAATCACCTTTTCTTTTCTGCCTTTCAGACAAACAATGGAGCTAATTTCATTTCTCATCATTGATTTCACTAATCCTTTCTGATCACAATTCATAATTTCGGATAGCAGAAAGTTTATATTTTGATCCTAATATCATGGCTATAAGGGAGAAAAAGATCTATACGTAAACTATTCGAGATTCCAAAAAACGAAAGAAAATTCCCACCTCAACTTTCAGAAATAGAAACGGTCCTAAATTTGCTCGGAAATATGCGGGAAACTATTTTCGTACAGTTCTAGCGAGAGAATATTTTGTAATTCATACTATTGTTCCTTAAAATTAATATGTGTTATGTTTTATATGAAACTTTGACTTTGTTACAATCTTACAAACATTAATCTCTTCATGATTTGTATTATTGAAAAGGTAGTTTAACAAAGAAAATACCTAAATTTCATCACAGAATATGATAAATATTCTATGATAGTATATACCTTTCCTTGCTCATTATTTACTATCCTCAAAATTTTGTTTCATGAAGCTAAAATTCGAGATTCTTCTGAGTTAGATTTCGAACTTGTTTGTCTAGCTTCATAATCTTTTGTTTTTGATCGTAGCTGTTCTCACAAAGTAACTCGTGAGTTATTAATATCGGTTACTTGTTTACGTGTCTTTCAACTGAATTATTCAATTTGCTACTTACTACTTTTCAATGTTTTCATTTATGAAATGTTCGAACATTTTCCCTGTTTCTTTGATTTTTTGAGCTGTTTGCGAGTGAAAGAAATTATCTGCGTCGTTCTCGAGGTGGCTTTCGGTACATAAGGCCAGGCAGGGGGAAAGGCAAGGGAAGTGGATAGGATAGAGAGTCGGAGGCTTTTTCATCGCTGGAGGTTTGAATTGGACCCTTCGTTCCTATGAACAGCGCGGCTTTGCTCAAGACATTTCTCCCGATCTCGCTTATTCACACGAGTATTTATTCATTATGGGGAGCCCTTTTCTTTCAAAGGATCTCGTCTCAAGGCACAGAGGACTAGAGTGTTGCGAGTCCAGAGGCTCAACAACCTCTTTGCCCAGCACCGTGCTATGCACCAATCCTGGATTACTGCTAATTGAGGCAGTTGCATTTTTGGAACAGAATGAAAGGAAAACTGAAAGAAGCTTGAGATTAGTTGAGCTGTTAGATTCCCACACAGAAAACCAGCAGCCGCAAAAATAGTTCATGTATTGGGTCGGAAGGTCGCTCTTCGCTTCGATTCCTTCGACTATTTTGTTGTAATTGAGCAAACAATAATTCCTATATGTAGGAGTGAGATTCCGTGTAATCCTCAATCTTCTTTCTGATTTCTTGATTTCATATCAGCATTTAATCCTCTGCAAGAGATTATGCTTGATAAGTGGTCACACAATAGTCTATTTTCGAGTACAAAGCAATAAATACTAATCCTTATCCAGTCAACCCCCTACTTATCCCGTTCTATACTTTTGATCTAAAGTTTCAATTCCAACTCATTTATCCAACTCCCACAAATTACCATTATACACATTAGAGAACGAGAATGGATTATCACAAAAAAGTCTAATCTTTCATATAATGGAAAACAGGACAACGCCCATTCTTCAATGAATATCATAATGTAATCGAATATATTTTCGAATTGAGAAAACTTTCCGAATATAAAATCGGCTCCGTGCAATAACGAAATTACCCCGCATAATCGGAGATCGAAACGAATATTAACTGCCTGCATTTTTACAAGCGTTCCTCCTTTTTCCACTTTCCCCTAGCATTTCGAATGGCATTCCCAAGGCAGCAGAGAACGGACAATAATTTTTGCCTCCCGAATTTTGCCTGAAAATGAATCCCCCGTCCCTTTCACAATGGAGTGCATATTTCACGTGTATATCATGTTACTCGAATGTTTATGGCGAGCAATAAAAATACCACTAGTCTGTATTATTTTTGCTTGAAATGTCATTCAGAAGCGCTGCTTGCGTTCAGAAGATCATAACAGCATTGCCTGGGAATTTGCTCGAATTTCTGATAAGGTGTGTTCAGTTTAGATTAGTCATCAGAACTAACATGATAAGAGCAATTCTATCTAATTTCTGGAAGTTAGATAGGATCCACAATGCGACACAACATGGAGTGATACGAACTTAGCAAGTTATCCTCGATCTCCCCCCACGCCTATAAATAGCCCCATTCCTCATTTGATCCCATATTCATGTTCTGTTTTGCCATCACTACAAATCGACAGCCATCAAATAAACCCTCCTTCATTTCCACACGTGATTGAGCGTGTGTTTCTTGGGGGTAAACATAAAAATTCACAAGAATTTAGGCCCCGGCAGTGATAGTCCCTGCAGTATCACAAGAAAAATTGGGCGGCCATTCGACATTAGCGGGGATGTCTTTTCGAACCTATCCTGGGGAGAAAAGCATTTCCATAGCCAAACTTGGAAACATTCTTTCAGAATTCCTAATTTTTAGTGGTTTTATTGATCACTCACTGATGCGTAAAAAACATTATGATGCACATTATCGTGTTTTGCTGGAAAATAGAGATGCCTCTCGACTTATTTTAGCAGATCTAAGAATAGCACATGAGAGAAGGGAGGAGGTACGTGAGACGTGCACTTTCCTCTCTCAATCTTCAGCACGTGCTGCTTTCTGTTACTTGTGGTACGATTTCTTTCACTTCACAGGGCTGTCAACTTATCTCCACTATACACACATACACACATTTTGCGTCGTCAAATGATTTGTTCCTTCATTACTTTGCGTCTCTCAGATTTTGCGTGAATAGATACAATCCCTCTCCATTCATCTGCGAATCTGGGGATCAATAGCCAGTCACACAAAGTATAGAGAGAGAAAGGATGCGGATGGGATGGGTTGTGTGTCGTTGTATTCGGCACAGCACTCATCCTCTTTGCTATTTCAATCCGCCCAGCCACCATTTGCTGCTGCAGAGGCTGAAACAGCGGATGAGGCTGCAAATTCACATGGGTGTTAATGGTCACGTGGGATTGTTCACTGGTCACAACCAGAACACAGAAACAGAAACGGGAGGACAGAGAGAGGATGATCCTTCCAATGCTTTGGAAATAAACAACTTTTGAAGAAAATAGAGAAAGTCCCATAGTTTATCATTAGAAGGTTAGAGAACAATAGCTCTGATTACATTTAGAAGCTTAGAAGTCGAACGAGTTTTATACAAGATAAGAGTTCGTCGACAAGTGGGGAGCTTATCGCAAAATGAAAGCAAAATATTTGTAGTGAGTGAAAAAAATCTTTTTAATATGCCCAATTGAGTTCATCTGTTGTATACGGGCAGTTACCCCAATCTATAAACGATTTTTTTTTCCAACATCTCATTTCTCATGTGATCCCATTCTCATTATTGCCACTTCTCTTGACATGAAACAAACACGCTGTGGAAGTCAACGACACCGCTAGACCACCGACCTACACGTTTTCATCTAACTTTAGCAGTTCAGCATCAGAAGCTTGCTATTAATTTATGCCGCGAGTCAAAAATCAGACAGTAATCACAATGGGCGCACAAATAACCAGCTGCTCGGCTGTCTTATCTCATCAACTAATTCATCGGGAGTTCTGCAAAATAATTGAGCCTCTTGAATCTCCTATAATGTTATTTTGCTGTTTCTTTGCAGCTTTAGCAGCTGAATTTTATAATCAGCTAACAGCCTAACTTCTTCATTCAGTCATTCAGTCATTCAGTTATTCAGTTCTTTGCAGTTTCTTCAGTGCCTCAACCCTTACTTTCCCTTTTGCTCACTGCGTCTGCAGTATGCACTTGGCAAATTGCACTGCATCGCAATGCATCTGCTGCTGCCTCTATCGTGTTTATGCGCTTCTCTCTGTGTGTAACGTATTATTAGCACAAAGATAGAAATCGAGAGAGAAAGAAAGAGAGAGAGAGAATCGGAGGAATTGCGGAAGAGCGCAGGAATACCAATCTGACGAGCAATGACTGGTGTTTGTGAGTTGCGAGGCTGGGGGAGTAAGGCTCGTGCATGGCACGCACTTGCCTCGGCCCGCTCAGCCTGCGATTCATGAGCTGCCTACACTGCATTTACATGCTCTATTCCCTGCTCTCTGCATATTCTGTTTGTCCCCCTTCCACCTTCCTCTCGCTCGGCAGGAAAACGTCGCATATGCTCTAGAAGACGAATGTCTTTGAATAGCATAGATGCGAAAAAACAATCCTCCAGCTGTTTGTAGTTTGTTTCCTCCCCTCAAATGCAAAACCAATCCTTTTTTCGAAACTCATTAGTTCGTCGTTGGCAATTCTGCATTTCTGCATTAGCATTAAGAACGTGTAACGCACCTCCTCCACTTGACCATCTTCAGTTTCATCTGGGACTATAGTTTTTGTGTACTTTGTCCTCGTTTTTCATCGACTGAATCATTTGATTTGCCCGTCTCTTTGTCTTCAGCTGCAGCAGCAAAACAGCCCTTTCACTTTGCAATTCACCAATTCAGCAGCAGCAGCATCCACGTGGGATGGGCGTGCGCTTACACTACAGGGACAAGGAGGGAAGTCTGCAGTGCGCACGTTTTGCGGAGAAAGAGAATGAAGAAGTAGTAGGGCTGAGGGTGGAAGAAAGAGGAAAAATGTGACAGACAATACGCAATGCGGACAGACATAGTGGTTGTCGTCCGCGATCGAGGCGCGATGCAAGCGATGGAGACGCCGCCGCGTACGCCCTGCGTCTGACGTGCACGCTCTCCTTCTCTTTCTCCTTTCCCTCGTTCATTCACTTCTCGCCTCTCCCCCTCACAGTCACTTTTTCTCTCCCGGTGTATAGTGCCTCAACGTGAGCGAAAAGCCTCTAACAAATGCTAAATTTAGCTCCTCAGCTTATTGAGTTGACATTCCCTGATCTAGCCGATATTCTTTATCCAGATCTCTGAAAATGAATCGGCGAAATAAACAGGCGCTACCTGCTACTAACGCTTCCAAAGTGATATGAAAACCCGCTGAGCTGCAAGATTCTAAGTTTATCCAGCTTTCCGAAAATAAACTGAACGTACTTTGATATTATCACATACCTCAACGAATTTGACGTCTTATCTCTTGTTTGTGCTCTTCTAATCTTGCACATAAATAGACTTTCATGTGTTCTTACAGTATTCCTATGAAAATTTAATTGAAATCTTTTTTCTAAGCGTAGGGCATTAGTGAACTTTCTCTTTTGGTAGTTCACTCTCTTTATTTCCAGCTGCATTCGTTTATGTCTGTGAGCGACAAATTTCAATGGAGGAAACGTGTCCAGAAGCCGAATATTTTTCTGCAGTTTTTCACTAAAATGGGCCACTCGCAGCGATTTTGCGTGATGCTTCACATTTCATTGAAAAATCAGGGGAGTCGGGAGAGAGACGAACGGTCGAAATGAATTTTCACTATTCATTTTCATAAATCATTCGGCTTGTATTTGAGTGGTTTTTTGTAGCCTTCCCAATTTGTAGTATGTTATGTGCATTTCGATAATATAATTTTATTTCACTTCCTGCATACCTCTCTGCTGATATTTACTTCTTACTTTCATAGTATAATTTTTATGCAAGTAAGGTGTTTTTTTTCTGGTTCAAAGCGAACACACACACACTTGCATTCACGTTTCTTTCTTTCTGTTCTCTGAATACAAACCGTGCGTCTCGTCTGCGTCCATTCCTCTTTTCTGCTTTCTGCTGCTTCCCTATCTCCCTCTCGATCGAACTATGCCCGGTTTCGTCATCACTTTTCCCTCCGACGCCCCGCTCCTCGCCTTTCTTCTTCTTCTTCCGAACCGCCGCTCCAAACAACACGAAACTGCAGCGCAGCAGCAGGAAAAACGAGGGAGACGACAATTTTTCCTCGTCGTGCTATCGACAGTCGTTCCCTTTCAATTCCCTCACTCTTTCACTTACAGTCGCCTACCGCTCCCCTACCAGTTTCACTTAACCCCTTAACTCCGCTCCTCTACTCGCTACCCGTTCACTTACAATTCACATTTTGGTGATCAGTCAACTTGCGTGCCATTTCGTATCTACTTCTACCGCATGGTGCAATCAAAATGCTACTCATTGAGCGATGAAGTTGACATGAGTCAGCGCTATCAACTTATTTCAGTGAGATAAAGCCAGCTAGAATCTCTTGCCCTTCCAACCCGCTTTTATTCAAACAATATCTCCCATTCAATTCATGGATTATCAGGATTATTTTCGTAGGTCATCAAATATATGGGCACTTCCTTTTTCCATTGACGTCGAAAGCTCAAAACCTTTCTTCCAACCAAATTCTCTCATAAACAATTTTTGATCAGATAGCGAATGTTTCTTGGCATTACCAATTCGGATTGTTTGTCCTAAATCCCCCCTTCTGTCTGGCTTTTCCCATTGCTATTTTGGATGCGGGAATCCTAGATGAAAGCCTCGGAAAACACTCTTCCTCCTTGCCTTTGCCTGGAATGGCTGGTGGCTCTGCCGAAGCGAAAGATCAATGGATAGAAGGAGTGTTCTCTGGGCTGCTGTTGTCCTGCATCCGTGCGTCTTCATCCTTCAATCTCCCCTGGGCTCATTCCTTTCCTCCCGCCCAATATGTCGGTGGTTCTAGTTCTACTTCGGCGACTACAGCGCTCTCTCTAGTCCTCTAACTCAATCCTCCCTCCTCCTGCATTCCTGACTTTTCGACCTCTTTCACTTCGGACCTGCTATTTGCTTCTCTCGTCTCTCATTTGTCTTTTTCCCTCTTCTATCTCCTTCGGGATGGCCCCATCCTCGCGTGCAGTAGTCCAGCCGGGTTTCCTTTCCTCCCGTTCTCTGTCATTTCTTTCGTTCTCTCGGTCCTTTTCCACGCGGCACTCACGTGGACATCCCTCTTTCTCTCACTCTCTAACTGGGAGTGAAAAGAGATGGGCCGTCCTTAGTGCCCTCTGTTTGTCTGGCTTTCTTCATTCTTCGTCATATTTCGGCCTCTAAGACAGGGCCATTTCTTTCTCTCCCCTCTCTTCAATCCGCGCCTTCTCTCTATGTACCCCCAACAGCCCTAAGGTTCAACGCGTTGCGACAGCGCGTTCTCTGTGCTGGGGGTGAGTCCGTCGAAAGCGAGCAAGGAGGAAGGGCTGGTGAGAGGCAGAGGCAGCAGAATAGACAAGCGTGCGATTGTTTACTTCTCTTTCATTCGAAATCTCTCTCTATTTCTTCATCTTTTTTTGTCTGTCTGTCTTTTTGCGAGAGGACCCCCAGCATACACACTACACTCGCACACTCACACTCACACTGACTCTCCACCATTCTCCTTCCCCACTCGCTCCTCCGCTAGCGACTAGCGACAACCCCGCCCCAGGTCTTTCCCATTTCCCATTTCTCTTTTCCTCTTTTCTCTCTCCGCTCTTTCTTTTAGCATCTGCATCTCGGCTGCGTGCAACGTGCGAGTGCATACGATTCGCTCTGCTTTAGTTACCTCCACTCCATCCTGACCGACAATACCTACGGTCATTCTATATAAAGCCCCATCAGCTGATCATCCTTCTCTCTTCGAAGTTTATCAATCTTACCATACTCTACCGTGTTTACGATCATGCATTGTTCACGTGAATTCAGAGACCGTTGTTTATGTGAAGCAAATTTCTTCGTTTCAGTATCCCACCTCATTTCTTTCGACCTCAACCCACCATGGACACGCAGCAGCTGAGCATCGACACCTTGCTGACAGCAGCCCGACTACTCGAGACCCACCTCGCAGCTGCTCAACACCAGACCGGACAAGCACAGGGACTGTCATTTGCAGCCTCTCAACTGTCCCCTCTTCCGTTACCCAACACCCAATCGACGGTTCTCTTGCCTGCTGCTGTCCTTGCTGCGTCATCTCTACCTCAGCAGTTACACAATTCCCTCGTTGTTGCTAGTTCTTCTCCTCTAGAATATTCAATTGGTAGGATCAAATCAAGACGAGCCTAATTTGAACATGTCTTTGCAGAACAACAACCCGACTTCCGTGATCTGGTCGGCAAGATCCGCGTTGCTGGATCGCCGAAGTTCTGCAGTTCGGCTTCAACATCCGCCTATCCTTACAACATTTCTCCATCTCCATCGAGAAAGAGCTCTGCGTCCAAGAACAGCAGGTTGGCAAATATTCCTTTACTGAATTGCGTAATTTGATACTTTGGTTACTGTTTGTTGTCGTCTTCAATTTTAATGCAATTCCATGCGTCCATTTCGGCTATATTCCTCAAAAATTCTTCAAGGCCTTATGGTCTCTTTGCAATTGGAAAATGATGACTAAACTCGCTCAGTCAAACTTGAACCGCGCATTCCATTTAGTCGGAAACTTCATGCCATCATTTCGCGTGTCATTTATCATTTGGATCGATATTGATTATCGATTAGTGATAATTGTGAGCGACAGACGTTACCGAGAGGATCAGCTACTCAGTCATGCATATGCAGCAAACAAACAGTGTTTCTACTTGACTTCATTAGCAGAGCGTCATCGTACTTTGTACTCCTTTTCTTTCTATTCGCGTCTTTCTTCTTCTGTATTCACACGTGGCTGCTTTGACTGCTGCCCTACAGTCTCCCCCGATTGTTTGTCTTTCAATCTCACACTTTCAATCGAAATTGCGAAACATAAAGAGGGAACACTTGTAGATTCATCAACAACTTTTCATGCGACTACCTAAAAACACGTCTGATTCAAATCGCGCAATGAATTCATGAAGATCAACTATTTAAAGATCTCGATACAAACTCGTGTCGCGACGGCTACAATAGTCTTTTGTTCTGGTCGTTCTCTGCAGTCCACGAACTCTGATCTTGCATATCAGAATTATTTCTAGAATGATTCAATTAGCCATTTGTTTCTCAAATTAACTCGAATCGAATCAACGTGTTTATGAAATAAATCCAAGCGTTCTGCATAACAGGGTTTACATTTCCTTTCTGTGTCTATATATTCTGCGATATTTTTAACGGCAATTCTAGTGACACGTCGATGCAATTAATAAAATTTTCGCGTTTGTGGAGAAATGCGCGTGTGGAATGCTGAAAGCGGGAAGCAAAAAATAGGAATTCGTTGGAATAACACGAGCAAATGTGATGCAGAAATTGTACAAAGGCATGCACAAAACAAATGCATTCGCTCGATTTACCATTAGAAAATTGCAGATTGCACAAGTAACAACAATACCTCAAATATCAGAAATTTTTGCATCAGAATATGTTTTTGAGAAATTAGTAAATTGCTTCCGAGCTTTTTGATTTCAGAAAGCAGGAAATTGAAATTTCTTCCGACTCCATAAAAGAATTGTCGGCGCGGATATTCTTTTGATTTAATATTCAGGCAGCAAAATTTATTGGGTCTCGGATTTTGAAATCAAGAGTTCAACTAAAGATTCCACAAAATTTCTTAATTTTTCAATCAACATTGATTAGTCATGTTTCTAG
This sequence comes from Diploscapter pachys, assembly GCA_002287525.1. Taxonomy (NCBI): domain Eukaryota; kingdom Metazoa; phylum Nematoda; class Chromadorea; order Rhabditida; family Rhabditidae; genus Diploscapter; species Diploscapter pachys. Next base: position 212,195 of record LIAE01010213.1, on the reverse strand, counting down.
GTGTGGGGAGAAAAATCAATCTGCTTGGTTTTGCATCACGGTTTGATAATTTTGTCCCATCGTGAGTCAGCTCTTTCTAGAATCGCATGTGGGGATGCATTTTTATCCGATTACACAACAACTCGTTCTTAAAATCATCTAGCTTCTTCGGGAATCAGAAATATGGTTGAATTTTCGTTTCCAATTTGATTTGCATCATTTCGTGCAATCTCCTCTCGTTCTATCTCGGAATGCACGTTCAGTATTCCCGATAACGTCTCATTTACAGTCATATCGAGTGCCCGTGTCTGTCTGTCTGACAGTCTATCTGCAAGCGAAGGAATGCCCTGTCTTCTCTAATTCTGACATGATCACGGTGCGGACTTTGTCCTCTCTCTTTCTCTGTCACGTTACAGGGAATTCTCTCTCCCCACCCAGCACGTGTGCGCCATGCCTCTCTTCTCATCTTCTCCTTTTCTCTTCTCATTCTATTTGTATAGTCGATCAGTCTTCCTATCGAACAATGAATAAATTGACGATAACAACGAGCGACTCTAGTGCAGGCAAAATTTCAAAGATGCAATAGACTGACCAAAAAATCAGCAATGACTACTTTGAGAATGAAGTGATAGAGAGGTCTCCTTCCCTACTGCTGCGTGTTTTCCTCAGTTTCCCCCAACCCCACAACCCATGTGACCGGTTCCAATCACTGTCATCTCTGACGAAGACAACCATTCACGTGCTTCCCTCTCTTCATCTCTTTCATAGCACCGCCCTCTCGTACTTTCTTCTCTTATGGCTGATAGAGAGAAGGAATCCCCAACCATATGACAATTGTCAGTTGTGTGAGTGAGCGTGCGATACATCTTGATTGTAAGAGAGGAAATGAACTTTGCTGTCAAATCGAGAAAGACAGAGTTATGACGACAACAACAGCAACGAGTGCAGAAAATCAAACGTTCCAAATACGAAAGCGGACAAACCAAATAATTTGAATTATTTCAGGGCGGCTCACAATGAACTGGAGAAAACTCGTCGAGCCAACCTGCGTGGCTACCTCGAGAAGCTCAAATCCCTCGTGCCTCCGATCGCCGATGCTAGCAGAAACACCACGCTGGCCCTGCTGACGAGAGCTCGAGACCATATCAAGGTATTATTACTTTGTGCTTTCGATATTTGTCTGGACCAGTAAAGTAATTCATTTTGTATTCCTCCTCGTCTTTATACTCGAATTCTGTCTGCCCCTTTGCCATCTAGCGATAGCTATACGAAAACAAGCTTCGTAGCAGCAGCAGCAGTAGTGGAAGCAGTCGAATGAAAGCGCAATTTTTAGCTCATGCGCCATGCAAAACACGCGCGCACGTGTACACATGACTGAAGACTTTTGCATTGTTGCGTTGCGCAGTCGCTGTAAACATTTTTGTTATTCTGTTCCAAACAACTCTCACTGCTTGGTGGTTGTCGATTCAAAATCTGTGACAAATATCATGCATAATGCCGATTTGAATACATACAGACAAAGCGCGATAAAATTAGTACAGTGCACGCCTTGCTTGCATATTTGGTACGCGTATCAGATAGATTTGCGCGTCGGCAGTCAGTTAGTCAACAACAGTTCCTCAGTCCCAGTCACCTAATCACCCATCCAATCGTATCTCTGCACTCACGCTAGTCATCTAGTCATTCGATGTCATCTCTTTCGCTTGATCGCAATGTGACGAAAAGAGGCGATAACAGCGGGGGAGGAGGCGCAGCAAATGACTTTCATGTGAATGAATATCTATCGATTCACTCTCTTCTCTAACAGAGGAAATGTTCGTTGATTGCGAGGGAGTTTGTGCAGCTTCTAAAAATAACGGCGCTATTTATCAGGGAGGGCCAATTGTCCATGCGAGAACAGGGGCAATATAATCGGATGATCTTTGCATGAAAGTAGCAAGAGGCAACTGCCTGCCAGACTTTGCCACTAATTGTCGAGAGAGGGAAGGAGCAAATGCCTGACGAGGCCAGCAAGGCCAACGGACAGGGGAGAGGGTTCTCTCAACACATGACAGTCCTGCACTTCTCTGATTCTCCTTAACCCTCATAAACTCTTATCAGTCGCATTGCGTACGTGCTCACTTTTTGCGTCTATCTGCTCGGCGCTTCTCAGCCGTCCGCCCTTTGGACAGCCTCCGTTCAAACTTTTGATCTCCTGATTTGACCCCACACAAGCTGCTCGCGCTTTCTCACTAAAACTCGAAAACAATATGAAACCTTTGAAAATAAAATAAGAAAAAAATAATTTCAAGCAGCAAAATTGACATTTTCAGGATCTCCTCGCCATCAAAGCGACGCTGGACGCTCGCAAGAATGAGGCTGAGATTAGACGACGTCAGCTTCTGGCCGAATTAGCCGCTTTAGGCGGTGCTCCGGAACAGCAACCGATGACATCTGAGGCTGTGTCGGTGACTTCCTCTCGTCCCGAATCTCGTTGCGACTCGCTGTCTTCTGCCCGTCTGTCTCGCGACTCTCCGATGATCTTCCTGGAGTACTCCCCGTCGAATAAGCCCTCTGCCCAATCACCGCGTCCAGCGGCAACCATGCTGATCGACCCAGTAGCCGAGGGTCTGCTGCCAGCTATGCCGGCACTCCCCATCAGCTTCCCTCGTCCTGCTCCGACGGTCTTCCCTTCCTCAATCTTTGATCTCATCTGCGCTAATGCCAACCAAGCTACGGTTCACTAAACGTCACACATACACACCCCATACGTTACGCATTGACATCTTGCCCTTATTTCCGATTAGATTTTGATAAGTATGGCATCTCGATATGAAATTGTGGAGTTGATTGCGATCTTGCTCTTACTCTTCACATCATTATGAAATCATGGTGTCTTTTTGATGCTATGATGATATGACCATCATTTTATTGTTATTTCCTAGATGACAAGTCAATGAATTCGGTACGATTTCTAGTTTCATTGACATGGTTCTTATTTTATTTGTTTTTTCCTAATATTTTGGCATTTTGCTATTCCATAATTTTAATTCTAGCGATTTTTCGTATTGTTGGATAGAAAGACAGCAGCTATTGGTTCTGCAAGAGTTCGTTCTTTTTGATTGTTCATCGTCGTCTCATGTGACAAGTTTTATCTCGCAAATTCTATCTCATCAAAGTCAGCAATTGTTTTATTAATCATTTTCTCATTCTCATTGTTAAGTCCTCAGCCTTATAGTCAGAAAATACCCCAGGATTCATCACAATTCTCATTGTGTTATTTTTCTCTCCTTTGAAAATTATTTTTATAAATAGTCATCTTCGATTCTTTGATTTTTAGTGGTCAGTTTGTTTCAGTCATTGTTATCATTTTCCTAGATCGATCCCATTTCTCTTCTCAGTCTACCTTTTATCATTGATTTCTTCTCTTTTCGTTTCGCTATCTCTGTTTCTGTCTTCAGATTTTAGCACTGTTCGCGGTTCGTGTCGTCGCTATAACTTTATTATTATCTTTTCTTTTAAAGAAAAACGTGTCATTTGTCTGGTTTAATTTAATTCTTACGTCTATATTGGAAGAAGGATAAAGTATTTGATTGGAACAAAATCTGTTGTTTATTTGTAGTTTGAAATGCACTGAAAAAGTATCGCAGAAAAATAGAACTGAAATAGAAAAGAGCCATATTTTATATTCGTGTTCAGTGATGATGAAATGGAAGCGAGGGAAAGAAGGGAAAGTGGAAGTGGTTTTGTGTGGTTTCGTGCTGAATCGGAATGAAACTGCAGAAGCAGAAATCGAGAATGTTTCTGCATTTGTGCATAGCAGCGGCAGCTTTAAGGCAGGGAAAATAGAAAAGTTTTACGAGCTTCTCTCGGGACTGCCTGATCAAAGCCCAGCCCGGCCAGAAAGAGCAGAGCCTTCGGGGCTATGAAAACACTTCCTCGTTTGGACATAAAATAGCAGAGGAAGCGGGAGGACGCAGAGAAATGAAAAATTATAGGGAAAGAAACGCCTCGATTTGTCTTTCGCTTCTCTCGGCCGTGCTATCTATCTGTCTTCTTATTGGAGAAGGGCCCGAGCAATTTCGAAAGTTGTGAATGTCAAAGGGATAAAAAATAGGAAGACCGGGGCAAGGAAAGGACTCCCCCCATTGCCCGTTTTCTATGTAGTCTATTCCTAGGCCTAGGGCCTAAGAGGAGGAATCTTGGAAGGGACACGCACGCACGCACTCAATTCTCTCCTTCGTCCCCATCTCTCTGGCTCATAGTTTCCCCACTCTATTTCTCGAGTTTCCGCTTCTTTCCTCTGCCGAGCTTTCCCGATGGCATAAATGAAACCGAGAGAGAAACACAACAAAAATTCGAGAAGACAAAGAACGAGGAAATAAAAATCGAGACCGAGATGGCCAGAACTGTGGAGGAATGAAGGAGCAGCATTGTGGTAGAGGAGCAGAGACAGAGGGAACTAATTCGAAGGGAAGCAATTATGGGCGAGGGACCAAGAAGTGAAGTGAGTGATATGATTTTCTAAGAAATAGGGCTCTAGATCTGGACATAAAATCATGGACCAAAATTTTTCACGTATCTACTTTCGGTAAAGGTAAAAAAAAAACTTCTAGACTTATTGTGGGTTAATCTTGTTCAGTTTCTAAATTGTTTAGCAGATTTTTCTGGTCGTAAAATTGAAGAGGCAGGTGGAATTTTGGAAATTTCGAAGATGGAATCAGAGTAAGGATATGGGGAAAAATCAGTTTGGAGTTGTCGTCGAATTATTTTCTTATCTAAATCGGAATTTGGAAAGGATTATTCCAAAAGGTGTTAGAATTGGGAAATGACTCCCACTATTTGATATCAAACAAGATGTTCAAGGATTTTTGAAAGTTGTTTTTGAAGGAATTTACTGCAAACATTTTTAAGCTGACGCTTCCTTAGAAATTTTGTCTATTGAGCTTGGTGGATTTGGATAATGCAAATTTCATGTGACTGTTTGTTTATGTCTGCATTTCAGTTGAAGTTTTTCAAAATTTTATTAAAAAATACTATAAGAAAAATATTATGGGACTATGGCCGATTCCATAGTGATTTTACTTCAGAAAAATTAGCAGGATGAAAATTAAGTTTTATTATTTTGATTTCATACCATGAAAGAAACGGTTTTTTTCTTTGAAATTTTAAGATCAAGCAGGAAAAAAACGTTCAGTTGATAAAACTGTTGTTTGAGTGTTGGTTAGCATAAAATTTCATTTCATTGCTCGTGTGATTTCGAGATCAACTGATATATTTCACTTCCTGCAATTATGAGTCACGGAATGACATGATCCTTTGTTATGTCACATATTCGCGTTTTCGCTTTCAAAGACTAAACACTATACACTCGGCACTGCATTTCGTTCGCATCCGTCTCCAAGCGCCCCTTGCTGCTAAGCAAGAGATCATTCCTCCGGTCAAATATCCGGATTCCCATGTCCTTATTCTCGTTCTTCTCGATTACAGAGGCGTTTCCGTCTGTCGTGAGGAGATTTCCCTGCTCTGGGCTCAGTCGGGTCAAATTCCGACTTCAAACACAGAAACATCACATCAATAAGAGAATGGAGAGAGGAAGGGGCTTTGAGGTGGCAGACATGCAAAAAAGGCACTTACAATGGCACAGAACGCATGCAGCAACGCAGAAAAGACGGGAAATTTTGAGGAAAAAGTGAAGATGCGGGAAGAGTGGGGATTGGGAGAGAAGTGGAAAAATTTTGAGATGCGAACGGAAGGAGCAGGCAGGGCAGAGGCAGGGGAACGTGCTGCGATGATTCACATGTGGTTGGCACGTGGGAATGGTAACGATTGGAAAAAACATAGAAAAAACGAAAATATTTTGAAAGAAATATTGTGAGAGCCGGCCTGAGCTGTTTCTAGATTTTCTCACCTAAAATCTTCTTCACAATCTTTGTTACTTTTTCTGCATCTGGTAGAGCAGCCAGAGTGTAAAACGTCAATATGCTATTCTCCTGTGTGTTTATATGCTTTTTTATGTTTGCACTCACTTATACAGGGTACACGCAGAATGCAGACGTTCCTCTTCTTCTTCTCACATGCGACTTTTTAACTGAACCTGCGCAAACTGGTAAATGAAGACAAATAAAATAGGAAAAATGATAGAAATATTATATCAATTGACAGATTCAGTGATTTTTTCCAAATACAACAACTCTTGAATTTTTTCTTTCCATGCCACCTGTATTGTCAAGTTTTTGCATACTGGATGATAAAAATGCCTACATTTGAAAAAGAACAGGTTCGACAATAGAATCATTTCCGGAAAAATATAGTGGAACTAAATATCAAAACTATCGCTCGGAAAAGATCATAAATAAATAAACCAATACTAAATTTATTCGAATGCTTCTTACTTCAAAAATATTCAAAAAGCGAATTCACACAACAATTTGGATAATTCATTACCCATAGTTAAGAGTATAGGGCAAGGTGTGAGAGACCCTTTCCCATACTATTTCGTAGGTAACAATGCAATGAAGTAACGAATTATCCAAGTTACCAATTCACACTGTTTGACTTTGAAGTTGCATTTTCAGACTGAATCTGTTTCGTATTTTAGCTTGAAAATTATCGGGTGATTTGTTTTCGAAAAAATGAATAGATGAACGCAGAGGTAGAAATTTGTTTCGGAGCTTTAACACAAGTGCGTTAAATTAAGATAATTGTCATAGTAAAATATGCACCAGTTCTACTCAATTATTTAGTACAAGGAAAGAAAATTCTAAATTTTCTAATGACTTTGAGTAACCATAAAATTTCTGGATATTGTTTCGTTATTTTCTGATAAAATATCCATTCCTCCGAATCTGAATTTTTCATCATTTTTCTTCATCTCCAATCGCGATAAATGGAGTGATTACTTCTCTATTCTGACACGCTCTTTTGAATGGAGTGAAGCAATTCAATTCTATTCTGTTTTATTTTATTTTGAGCGATGCAAGCACGAACTAATTTGGCCGAAAATTGCATGGACACTTCATCGAAAGTTGAAACATCAAAGCAGAGATAGAGCTGTGGACACTCATTATTCATTCAAAGTTCAGACTAGAACTCCGAGTGCGAGTAGACCTATTTAGCTAACTCCAATGTTCTGAATGGGAATGAATGTTCAAATAAACCAAGTAGCATGGATGAATATGGAGAAAATTTACATAAATTTCCATTAGAATGAATACATTAATTGAAATATCCGACGTAATGAATAAAATTAGAACCGCGAAAATATCGAAAATTGGACTCGCAAAGCTTCAAATTTCGAAATTTTTGCGAACAGACAATGCCATTTAAAATTTGATTCGGGATCTGAAGCATACTATTTCCCACTGTCTAAATCATAATCAAATGATGCAAATTTACTTACTTTTACATATTATCAAATATGTTAAATTGTCAACTGTTCTTCATAATTCTCTCATAATGCTGTTATTTGTGCTGATAGTTTTCTGCTCACATGCTGTACGTTTTGTTTTTGTTTCAGTTTGAGATTTCAAAAACAACAAGTCAAAAAGATCTTAAAATAAACGTTCGAACTTAGTCATGTGGAAAATATTTTCTTCCGATGCAACGCAAAGAGTGATTTGATTAAAAATATCACCAAAGAAGATTGCCAAATCATATGTAATTCTTCGCATAATTGACTTGCCTCATTGAGATTCATCATAAAAGATCTAAGAAAATTGGAAAAGGAACTCATTTTTTTAAAATCTAAAAATGTCAGGATGGAGTTTGGCGTTTCATCGTTGATCTCTGAACTTGTCCGTCACTGAACGCTGTCAATCTTGCAGAAATTCAAAATCTCTGCTAACTAATCTCTTTCACTAACTTCGTGATATTCTCATGTTTCTTCTTTCAAACACATCCTACGCCTATTCAAAATAACTAACACTTCATTCATTGTAATGAATGATGAAATTGCACCTGCTGTTTCATGAATAGCTCAATTAATGTTTTCCTCATAAATTAGGAAAAAACTCTAGACAATTTTGATGAAAAATCACTATTTTGTCATCACAAATGGGTGAAGCTTGCGCTCTCTACACATGTCATTTGAACACTTTGACATGGGGTATGAATGAACTGAACGCTTATCAGTGAAGTTTTATAAGAGTGACCATGTGAATGAGAGGCAAAGGAAAGGACGACAGCAGGTAATTGATATGCCAAAAACCATAACCCATTCTTTTTAGTGATTCTACATCAGAGACGTGATCAACGAGGTTTCCCCGTGACTTGTAAAATTCTGTTCTTGCATTTCCTAGTCTCTGATCTCGTTACGTCTCATATTATCTGTCAGCCATAAATGAAGAACTTGCTAGTTGAAAATTTCACCGAAATCCACATCAAAACGACTGAAACCAGAAATGCGAAGATCGGCAAAATTTTGAAGAAATCAATCGAATGAAATATGATAGAATCCTAGAAGATAGACCTATGTTTCAAGAAAAATTACAATTGCGAAAGATTCTCGTTTTTGAACTGTCCTTTCACTTTCATTCAACAAAAAACAATAGCGTGTCAAAACAACTTTATTTTACCATAAATTGATGATAAATTACAACATTTTGCACTTACCTAATAAATAAACAGCAAAAGATTAGGAAATCGAAAAAAAACGAATGCTGCCAAAAAAAATTACGATTTTATCACACAAAATTGATTGATTATTTATAGAGTTTCTCGTGACTTGAAAGAAACTCTTTTTCCACAGAAATTCACGTGAAATTTGGAAGGAAATAAACAAAACTGTCAAAGTTTCAGCGTTAAAATAAAATTGCATGTGAATAGAAATATTTCAGGGACCATTTTATCAAATGTAATTTCGATAAAGAAGATGAAAGATAAATTTACAATTATCCTTTAGAGATGATAAAAAATTTACAAAAAATAACTAAAAAACGTTTAAAAAATCAAAGACAAACTATTCTAAACGTATCTCAATCGAAATCCAAGAGAACCTGAATCTGTAGCCCATAATTTTCAATATTTTTCAAACTGGGAAAGAACGATGGATTATTCTAGATTAGGACAAAATTCAAATTCTTCTCAAAATGTATCATTGAGATTAGTTTAATCATAGAATTCAAAGAGTTTATCCGTCGAAGTAAAGTTACATCTATTCAAAATTTAATGATTCAAGAATGTTAGACAGACTGCAAATTGCAAAAATCAAATAAATTATAAAATATCTTTTTTCGTAGTATAAATCATTAATGGCATTTCTAGACTTCCTTATTACGAATCGGAACAATAATTTAATCTTGAAACTGAAAGGATATGCATTATCACGCAGCAACCACGACATATTTAACCATCCAGATTGACAATTATTGCAATCTCGAACTTATCAAATTCCCCGAAATTTTATCCTGAATAATACGGATTTTTGGATTTGTCTTTCATCTGCTCATAAATGATGATCAAATATCTAACTTTTTAGAAACAAGTATCGATTATCAGAATAATTGTTTTTATTATTGATAGTTTTTTTTCTGTTCTCATTTTTAGGTAACTTTTTATGCTTCAGATGTTAATGGATGTGTAGTGAATTACAGGGGCATTATTTTATATTAATCCGGGATTACTAAACAAAGGCGTTAAAAATATTGTGCCACTTCCTTGGATTTTGCTAACGATATAAAGATGTATCTTTACTTCAGACGTGACATTTTGCAGTGGCTTATTTTCTGCTAAATTTCAATAGATCGAAAAATATTATGCAACATTGAAATTCAATTCAATTCCTAATGGATGACTCGAAGAATTTTTATAAAAATATTGTATGGGTTCAGCTCATACAAATTGTGAGTCTATTTTCAACTAAGTTGACTTTTGGAGCATTATTTAGCAGTTTTAGATTAGTTCATCATTAGGAATTCTGATAAATATACTACTTTTATTCGTCGTGAGATATTATTCTCGGCCTGGGATCGGATCCTACAGGCATTTGATATTCTATTTCGCCGTTTATGGGATTTTCTCAAGTTTTGTCTACCTGATTATTCAGCCGGTATGACTTTAAAATAACAGTATATTTCTTTTTTTTAAGGGAATGTTTGTGTATAACAGTTCTCTGGGATTTTTCGCAACTTCAATTCTTCGAATAGCCCCATACTCGTGGCAATTCGTCAGCTGCCTGTATCCAGCCGCATATTCCAGCTCCATGTTCCTGCTCATGGTTCACTTCATCTATCGATACTTTGTGATATGCAGCAAGTAAGTACTGTTCGTTAAATTCGAATAAATTTCTGTATATACATAATAGTAACCTAATTTTAGCAGACCATACATAAAATTTTTTAAGTTTATTGGGGAAAATGATAATGATCTAATAGAACAGAGTATTGATAATCGTTCTGTTTGATCGCTACATTACGTATCCAAAATTTTCACATCAACTGATCATCACAAGTGTAGATAATAAGTACCGAATTTTCCATTTGTGGTCGTATATTTTTGCTTGCTACTGCATAATGATTTTTGGCAATACCCAAACATAGAATTAAGGTCTATAACTTCTAGTACCTGTAATGAATATTATTAAGAGTTGATTGAGAAATTAAACTAAGACTAAGATATTCAGTAAATATCTGATGAAATGGTTTAAATTTCCTCGTTGCTATTTCTGGTTTATGTCGTTTCTCATCTACACACTTGATTTTTCATTGACAGTTTACTTGGGGTCTGAATTGGATGAATCCACCAAAAATGACGTCAGAGAGTAAGAAAATATTTTCATTCGGATAGAAAAGTTACGTTATTTAGCTTCTTTCGACAGACCTACGATGTAAATGTCGATGCAGTCACGATTTTCATAAATAAATACACAGTAGGTTTTATTTGTCAAGTTAGCGGGCTGTAAAAGTCTGGATCGGAAAAAGTTTTAAAATTTCTACTGAGACACAAATTCAATAAATTTCTAAAAATTTAAATTTCAACATTCTCTAGATCAAGATTTTCCAACAGTATTACTTTTCATTTCTCTTATCTATGGACGTATTCTTTTTTACAGCCACTGCGGAAATCTGAAAGTGATCCAGATTTTTGCGCACCTAGAATTCTATGTCGAAACAGTAATCTCAGAAAATTCGACGTAATTTTAGCAAAATACGCCGAATGGACGAGTTCCATACTGGATAGGGATATTTAAAATGGTGAATTTAATATTTCTCGACAATATCGTGTTCATAACTATTGGCTATGTGATTTATAAAGTATACAAAGCTCTGAAAAGTGTCAATGTCAAGATGAGCAAACGATCGATGAAATTACAAATGCAACTCTTCAGAGCGTTGATTCTGCAGGTAGAATAATTTTCTTAGAATAGTTGAAATAAGATATATATATGGCATATGTTTTGCATACAATGATTGGTCAATCTTTTCTAATGACTATAATGAATTGATGGTTAATGCTATCATTATTATGTTACTATTTTTTTAAATAAAAATATACAGCTTTCGATTAAATTTTCAACAAATTTAGACGTTCATACCTTTGATGACTGGATTTTTGCCGATTAGTTTCTTCTATTCATGTCCTCTATTGGGCATCAATCTCGGAATCTATGCGAACATTTTCCCAATTTTGTGCTGCCTTCATCCCCTACTCGACGGACTCATCATTCTATTGGTGGTCACTGATTATCGCCATGGAGTTATGCAAGTGGCGAGAAATCTCATGGGCATAACTGGTCTAAGAAGTAGAATCGAGCCAAGTCAGGTATGAACTTTTCGTTCAAAGTGGGTTATAATAATGTTTCTTCAATTACTCTTGACACATTGATTTTATTTGTATTGAATAACCGATAATGTATGGAATATTCTTCCTTATCCTGGGAAAAGTCATCAAGTGGCATGAAAAATTGGACAACTTGGAAAAGTAGTTGCATTATCTTCAAGGGAGGATTTAATTTTTGGGCCTTTAGAATATGTCGGAGAGTAATAGAAATTGAGAGATGGATATGAAGAGAATAAGAGTATGGTGTGATAGGGCAAATTGGGTGTCAAAGTGTGCATCTCGATGAGCTTATCATTTCGATACTAAATTTACCCCTGCCTGACTCTATCCTACTCTCTTCATTTCAGTCTCGCAATTTTTTATTACCCCTCTGGCATATTCAAATTATGGATTTTCATACGCCCGCACTGCTCCGGTATATTTTAAAAGTCCAAAAATTAAATCCTCTCTTAAAAATAATGCAACTAGCTTCCTTGCAACGATGCAGCTGCTTTTCCGGTTGCCAAAAATTGTTCTCTAGTGTTAAAATTATCACAAGTGACATAAAATATTATAAATGTTCGATTCATGATGCTATACTTGTATATAACTGCATGGTTTTGCCTAACTTCTATATCATAAAATTTCAGGGTAATCCTCTCGATTGCTTGCACAACACAGACAACGGCACTTCGATTCCTGCAAGTCATAATCGAAATAACACATTTTAACATTAACGTAAACAATAATCTAAATTTGAATTTGACATATTGTATCGTGCGTATAAAATAATTTAAAGTATTACTCACTTACGATTCATTATTTTCCAAATAACTAGAACTATGTAAATTCTACTTTGTGACTGATTTCAGAAGTATGGCTAAATTGCACGTAATATAAATTATTCCATCTCGTATTCTTTCATTCTTTTGTGCAAGAATATAAAGGTTACCTACATAATTCTACTATGCAATGCGTTTATTGTAGAATTGTTAGTTTCAGTCTTAATCTAACATTGCAGGAATACGATATCCCATAAAAACTTTATAATTAGAAAGATACCTCAGAATTATTTTATAGTAATCATTTGGGAGTAATTATTATTTAATTAATCACTCCCATATAAAGTTCCTAGATTTTATTACAATTTCAGAGAACTTACGTATTCAGAGGATTTTCTAAAATAGTAAAATTTTCCTTCGTCCTTTTTAAAATTCGAATTATTTGTCTGCTTTTCAAAATAACTGATACCTTTACACTATTAATGCATTACAATAGAAGAAATTATTTGACGTCACAGATTATCATTTACCTTTGCTCATCAGCTAATTTAATTTTGAAACTCTAAAATTAGCATCACTATAAATGTCTGCAAATTACACTGATGAATTTCTATTCTTCATCATTTGCAATTCTATAAAAATTTTATTTCAGAATTGAATACCCAGAATGATGAACAATTCCGATGATGTCTACCAAAATTTAGGATTTTTGCATGCGATTACTTATGTAAGTGTTCTCTTTTCAAATTTCTTTTGTAAAATAGCATACAATTTTTTGACAAATGCAACTTTGACGATATTGGTGAATTCATTTTTATTCTACGTTGTACACCGCCATTCACGGCCTGAAATCGGAAGTTACAAATATCTGATTTTATGCTTCTCATTATTCGGAATACTCTATGCAGTAATTGACTTAGTGGTTCAGCCGGTATCTTAATTATTTAATTCCTCAATAGATTATATTTTAGGGAATGTTCTGCTATGGCAGTGCATTTGGAATGTTTCCGACATCGTTTCTGCGCCACTCTCCATTTGAAATGCAGATCATTTCGAGTTTGTATCCCGCGGCCTATTCAATGTCGATTTTCCTCCTAATGCTTCATTTTATCCTACGATATTTTGTAATTTGCAAGTAAAAAGATAATTTGAATCAGTGCATAAATTGCAAGAATTCAAGGACACATTGCCTGAGATTATTTCGATATCCTCGATGTTTAATTTGGGTTGCACTGTTCATCATTTACAGTGGAAATTTCTGCCTGGATTGTCTGTTTATTCTAATTCCAGACAAATCGCATCGAGATTATGTTAGAAAGTTAGTCATTTTCCATCAAAGCCTCAATTTTGAGTTTGCTCAAAATTTTAGAACTTTCCAATATCCAATTTTAAAATACTTGCATGATTTATGGCTAATAGTGCAAATCTTTTAAAAAATGATTGAGGAATGTTTCGAAAATATCTATCCGTCACGAATTCAGATATTTCGAGGAATCATACCAAGTCAACCCAGATAATGTCTACTTCTATATTGGACGATACTTTGTATGAAATCCACAAATTTTAAATCATGACGATATTTTAGGAAGAAACTCCAAACGGGAAAGTTCCACGATGGGGAGACTGTCTCTGCATAGTCAATCTGATCTTCCTCAATATGATTGTTCTGGTCACAATTCTCTACATATTCTTCAAGATGCTTCAAGCTATGAAAGACATTGGCATATCTATGAGCTTTCGATCGAAACGGTTGCAAATTCAATATTTTCGGGCTCTAACTTTACAGGTTTGATCGATATTTTAGATTCTGCTCGACTTTTTACATAGAAATTCATGGATAGAGAAAATAAATTATTAGATAATTCAAAGAAGTTTCAAATCAGAAATAGTCCGTAGAATCCAGATCATGCTTTGATGAGCCGATTTTTCCGAATTTGATGAGCAGTAATCAAAGCGCACGATTTTCAACTATTTTATTTTTAGCTTCAATATTATTGTTTTCCAATTTCGCTAATTGGATATTATATTTCAGTTCTTCGTTCCGCTGGGAACTGCCTTCATCCCAGTGGGCATCTACTACTTCTGCCCCCTGTTTGGCATCGAGTTGGGCATTTACTCGAACATCATCGTCATTTCGTTCTCCTTCCAGCTGCTCTTCGACGGCTGTATCACTCTGTTCATCATCACGGACTATCGTAGAGCTGTCCTAAAAACTATGCAGAACGTCGTGCATTTCTGCATCCGACGACAAGTCTTCAGAAGCAGCAAAGTGCAAGCAAATGCGAGTAATTTTACGGCAAAGTCTGAAAGGACAATTTAGAATGCTGGATAAACATATGTCGGAAAATAAATGAAAATTTTACACTATCTCGAATTAAATCCATTTCTAATAGAAAAAGGAATAAATGTATTCATCATGCATTACATTTGAAAAAGTCTTGCATTACCCTGGCAAACATTTTAGACTCAAACATATTGTCCAGCCAAGTGTTTCAGGGCGAAATAATATAGGGTTAGGGTAGAGTATAGAATGATAGGTTTTCTTTTTCCATACTATTTCTCAATGTCTCGTGGTCTCACGGTTTCTAAGTTTCCGAAACACGGATATCGAAAATTATTTTGCTTATCCTTTCATTAAAAACAACCTGTTTCAATAAGACGCATTTCGCCTTTGTATCATGCCCTAATGATCTTCTATTCTTTTTCTCCTTCGCTTTTTATTCTGGATTAGTTTGCTCAAAATAATTCAGTGTATCTACATCCTAATAGTTTTACCATTGTTGTAATGCTTGGTTTACTGCAAATTCATTATTACCCATTTTCCATAATTTATTTATCTTAAGATTTTGAATAATATCTAGAAGCCATATCATTTTTCACTAAAACTTATTTCTAGGGCTCAGAAAACTTACGATCTTTGTCATGCAATATCTCAACTCAATTTTCAACTCTAACAGGCAAAAAGACATAAATGACAACTATTTATGGATAACTTTAAAAGCAATAGAGGAATGATAATTGAATAACTGAGGAAGTGCTGATTTATTCCAACTTGCTAGCCATTATTAAATGATTTCTTTCATTTGATGATTTTTCAAGAATGTTAATTTTCTTGATTTTTTTTAATGAAGAAAGATTTATTCACGATAGATTTTATAAAACAAGGTGACTTCAGGTTTTAAACAAAACTTAGAATTGAGCTTTCATGAAAGATAATTTTATGATATCATTTTTCATCATCTAGTACACACATTCGCTTTGCGGTCCGGGAAAAATCGCGTTCAATATTGTATTCTCAAATAGTACAAGCTTTTCCCCATTAAAATTTACTTGAATTTGTAGCCCAGAAGTAGTCAGATTTTCAAATGAACTTATCGTCAATGTTAACTCGAATTATCGTTGTTTTGAACAATTCTATCAACAAGACTGAACTTGTGAACTTTTGATCGAATAATTGGAAGTGTTGCAAATTCGTACAATTTCATGCAAATTAGCTGCACAATTACTCTTTTCCTCATAAAGACCAAACCTGCACGTAACCGAGATCTCGGACCTAATTTCATTTGTCCTTTATTTGCAATATTTCCTCCTCGAAAGTGTCACGCGTACAGATTAGACGCAAATAAATATGTTGATCAGTTCTTTGTGTCGTTTTCGTAATATCCCCACGCTAGTTCCGCATTATTCATCGTCTATAAATTAGAATCAACCAGACTTTTCTTGAGAGTTTCCATTCATAAAGAAAATTCTCGCCATTTCAAGAACGAGACTCAAATCTTGTGGATGAATTTCCTTCACCATTCGTGTGCATTCTTTGTCGTTTCATTAACCCATTTCGTTCATCAAATACGTGAGATTAAAGAAATCTCTTCTGTTGCCTAAATCCAACTTACTTTGAGGATATCATTTTTCCAATTTATTCCCGCGGTTTAAATATCTTTCTTATCTTGAAGTTTTAGAATTATGAATGGTTCTGAAATCCCAGCAAGTTCTATAGACTCGACAAATCCTACTAATTCGTCTATTCAATTCGATTATGCATTTCATGGGACAATCATGTATTCGGGTGTTGGAATCATGACGATATTCGGGTTATTCGGCAATTTGAATCTCATCGTACTGCATTTACGAAAATCATCACTTCGAACCAAATATGGTAAATTTTTTAGATTAGTCATGATAAACAAACGAATGAAATTTTTGATGAAGATAAATTCAAATTCCAACTCAAATTTCTAATGATAATAGCCCTCCACAATTGCATTGTTTAGGTATTTTGCTAACTGCCTTGACGATCAGTCAATCGCTTTGCATATTGTTCGAATGGGTCGGAGTAACCTACACCCTATCGAACAGCGTCGTTTATCGTGACGACTGTTTCAAAATTCTGTGGTTTTATATCTTCGTACATTGCATGCAAACCGGACTTCTGGCGACAGTATCCGTGGATTTACTATTTTCCATCATATTCCCTTTAAAGTAACGACATTTTTCATACTTCCCTTATTCACAATTCATTTTTAGACATCGAAGTGCAAACCATTATTACTACGCTTCTTTCATTTCGGTTCCGACGATAGTTTATGGACTATTTTCAGACTATCTTGGACTCACATTTATGAACCATGATAAAATTAGTGTATGATTTTTTTTACAAAATATAGACTCATCAACAATTTTCAGATGTGCAATCCTCCGTCAAGTCTGCATCCAGTCGCGAATACATTTTGGTATTTTGGTGCTCTTGTGGCTGGTGTCATAACGATCTTCAGCTACTGTTGGTCATTCGGACTAATTTATAGTCGAAGTAAGCGATAAATTTTATAATTCACGAATAATCATTTTTGATAATCTACATGAAACGTTTGAAATGAAATAATTTTAGGCAATCGTAATCAAGACAAATTTCAAAATTCCAACATCGAGAGAAAAGCGATGAAAAGCCTGTCTGTGATGCTGATCGTGTTCCTCGTCACTCGTTATATCGGGACTATCGTTGCTAATTTGCTGAGATTTGCAGGTACAGACTTTGTTATTGCAATTTTCAAATTCTAGTCGTTCAATGAAGTAAATTCGATTGAAACGAACGAGTGTTGGACAATTGAATGTCTGCTTTGAACAATCATAACAAATTGCACACACCTGTATGTAATTCAGGATATATTTCATAACGTTTCTGCTAGGAAGTGAATAGAATAATATAGAATAAATTATAGCAATTTGAGATTTTCGCGTCTGAAAGAAAAGATATTTTTAGTAAAAAGGTATGTAGGACAGATATTCTACCATAAACTTGCGAGTCACTTCGAAACAAACTATCATTCTATGAAAAATTGACAATTAAACTTGAATTTCAGGATTCAATAGCGCTGTGATAACACTTTACCAAGATTATAATGTAAGTTGTTAACTTTGAAAACATTTTCATATATATTTACCACGTTTAGGTGATCTTTGCATTCCTGTGTTATTCGCAGAATTGTTACGTGGCATATGCGAGAAGTTCGGAGTACAGATGTCTTTTGTGGAATCAATACACCGTTTTGCACAACAAACTATTCGGGTAAATTGATTACTATTTGTGTCGTGTTTGAAAATGCGTGAAAGGTGATAGATATAACCTCGTTTATATCATAAACTCGAAGTTCTTAAAATAACCCAGATGGGTAAACGTAATTCTGCAGTTGCATTTACTTCTGCCCCTTTGATCTATTCAAACTTTTGACACTCTGGCTTATCTCAAGAGCCAAACTAATTAATTTTCAATCCTTAATTTCAGATGCTGCTGTTTCCTTGATAGTGATGATGTACCGTTTGGAGGAGAAACTACGAAATTCATGAGTATCGCTCGCAGAACGACTATAACCAATAATACTCCTCATGCACATTGAATTTAAGCTCAAATTAGATAAAAATTTTAGACTTTTTTTTTTAATTTAATAGAAATGGGTTAGATGATCCTTATTTTCTAGAAAATTGATGAATAACTTCTAAAATATCACTTTTGATTGCGGGTTAGCTGAATTCACATTTTGAAAATAAATGTCGAGGAATAAAATGTTTGAATAATATGAACTTTATGATTAACCCAAAAGAGCAATTTTCATACAGAAACTCCATTACGTCACAGTTGATATTACCATTATAAAAAACGTACCAAATTAGCATGCACTAGCCACTACCAAAATCAGCATTTATATCATCCACTTCCAAACTTCATTACCACTTCGCTT
Source organism: Diploscapter pachys (assembly GCA_002287525.1). Lineage (NCBI taxonomy): Eukaryota > Metazoa > Nematoda > Chromadorea > Rhabditida > Rhabditidae > Diploscapter > Diploscapter pachys. The sequence continues at coordinate 193,465 of LIAE01010213.1, read as the reverse complement.
GCTCTACTGTTAACACGTTCTAAATCATCCCTCATCTTGACCGTACTCTTCAAATCACCTACACCATTTGGTCGGACTAGTCCCAACAAAACAACCTCACAACGCTCTTGAGCAATAAGGCTTCGCAGCTATGCACTGTGTTTCTGTACTCGAAATTGATGAGGTCGAATCTCGGCACAGAATAAAACACTCCAAACTCATTCACGGACACTATCTATTCGTGTACAAATTTCAACTAACCAGTGATTATAGTAAGAAGGCGAAACAAGTCTATATCCTTGATTTGATTTTTGTACAGAAGACGTTTCATAATTTTCTTTATTATTTCGAGAATTTTCAATAAGCATAAGACTCGTATTTGAGAGGTCGGAAGGATCACTGAATGTGAAGAACAAAGGAAGTTTACAAAGAATCTCATCTCAACTGAAGCATTAACTGTTTTAGAAATAGAATAATGTTCACCGGAAAAATTCAAATCATACATGATAGTGTCAATATTATGGCAGTCGAGTTTGTGCACATAATTTCAATATTAGTCATTTTATCGTAATCCTAGAAATCTAATACCCTGATTCTGAAACACTTTAGAAAGAATGAACTAATGAGGCGACCTAAAAATTATATCACAGTCGATAATTGAGTAACTGAATAACGAAGACCAAGGCAATACTGGTTGAGGCAATCGATATTTGGGAAGGAGATGATTTGATCTTGATCGGATTTCGACCAACAACGTTTTGTTGTCGCTCGGCTGCTTGCTAAAATTGTTGATAAATTTCTATACAAGAGTCCCGTATCATTTATCAATAGAATTTTTGTAAAAAAAAGAAAATTCTTTGAAAGTCTCTTAGAGCGTTACGTTGTAATTTAGCATAGAAAAACTTAACTTCATGAATATCGAAGTTTAAATCAACTATGACCTTCACTTCAAAAAATCAATTAAAAACTTTGTTCGCTACTTGTTTTGAATTTTCTATTTTTACTGTTATGTTTTAATTGTGCTCTGGTTTCGTAATGAGAAAAATATACCACTTGTTGCTTGGTTGCCCGTGGCCGAGTATCCTCCGTGCCAGCAACCAGGTGATGGAAGTTGCAAAGATGTGTATCACAAATACAATGCTTCGAAAGTGGTTCTGTACCATTCGCTGTGTATTCTGTAGTGCAGCCCACATTTACTTTCTGAAAAGTCAGATTTTTCAATGACACTTCTGCATAATCTTACCCTATCATCATCGACCTTCAAGCAACCGGCCAGAATTTCGTATCGAGGTCGATTGATTCCAATGAACTCCTCGTGATCTTCGTAATTGTGCTTGAAATTTGCACTCTCCAGAACGATTTCAGAAGTCGTCAAGGAGATAAAGCAGTATTGGCCTTCGCATGTTGTCGACCTCAAGATTTTTATGTTCAATTTGCACAACTTTGCAAGATTACTTTCTGAAGACTTCCTGCCCGAATGGTTTGTTTGATCGATGCATCAGACTGTAGCAATAGTTTTGGTCATCTGATCGTCGTTCAATCACGTGCTTCACCTGATTATATGGATCATATATGGGATTATTGCTGCCTTAAATCGTTACTTGGTATGCCCTGGTCTGATTTAATTCATTGCACTGTCCAGACGGTTTCGTACATGTGCATCCGTTCATAACTGTTGACGGAGTTGCTTCGTACCTGAAAAAAAGAAATGAACAACTTCCTAACAATAAAATCTTATCCATACCGAGCACAGATCGGTTGTCCTTGGAAGTGAAGGTAATTGTTCATCCTCAAGAAGTTCTGCAATCGTGGATATCCAAGTCCACAGCCCTGCTCCACTCCCTCGAAGTCGACCACGCAGTAATTTCCTCTGCACTTTTTGTGGCATCCATTGTCTGGACATTTGTCACCGTTCTTTTCTGTGCAACCACAACATTCAACCATCGGAAGTCGGTGTGTCATGTAGTTGTTTAACTGTGAGAATAATTGGATCATTTCTGCATTTTGGAAAAAAGCTTTCCCATTTTAGGCTAAGAACTGTATGAAATTTTGAATTCAACTGAATGAGAGACGATAATTGAGGTTTGGAACGAATTCATTCTTATTTTACCGAGGATATTTCTACCAAATCCTTAACTTCTAATTTGGATTTTCTAAAGTTTTAACCTCATGTAGTAAGTCAAAATTAGAGTAAGATCAATATTTAGGTCAAATGTGAAACCGATTTTTTATTATGGATAAAAGTATTGTCGAACACGATTTCAAAAATTCCAATATCAGCACAACTCTAATCAAACGGAATGAATTTGCAATAATAGTCCTACCTCATCCTTGTTATTGCATCCTTCCCCTTCACAGTAGCAATGTATGCTCTCAGCATTGCTCGCATATTGACATCCTTTCTGACCACCAGGCAGATCAGTCACACATCCTTTCTGAAATCACTATTTTCTTTTCATTTCATGAATACATCTGCTGCCACCTACCTGCATAATGGCGGTGTTTTCATCAGCAAATATCTCAATTTTGGCGAAGCAGGCATTCCCGCTGCACATCTCGCTGTCTTTCGACAAACAGTCGCAGGCAGACGCGTCCACCTGAAATATCACAATCAAGCTGCATTTCGGTCAACATTTCAGATTAATTTAGCGCGCTCATCGATTTTTTCCTTGATAAATTTATGATGGATGCCTCTCAAAATTTTGACGCTTTAGATCAGGAATGGGTTGGAATTGGCATTTTGAAAAGTCAAATCGGAATGAAGACTAAAAAATTCCTGATTTGGAAAGTTATTAGCTAAAAGCGACGGAATAAGAAGTGGACCCATTCCCGATTCGGATTCATTTCTGAATTATTTTCTGTGAAAATTGCAACATTCTTATAAGAAAAAGTTATGATTTTTTTCATTTCAATGCTCTTTCTGCACTATCATGTTACAAACAATCAAGTTTCACTGTTTGCAATGGTAAAATTGCCAATGTTTAGCAAAAAAAAATTGAAATTAGATTGGGATTAAAAATAGTATTAAGTTATGTTCCATTTTGCAACATTCTTTTCCTGTTCGTAAACTAGTGAATTGAATTTTCAAGTTATTTCAAATGCTTCAACAAACCTTTCCGTGAACTGTCTTGCAATGCGTGAGACATGAGTGACAATTGACTCTGGCTTCAATTAGTGTCGAACAGAATGTTGCTAATAATAGCAATAGCAAATTCCGCATTAGACTATTGTATGAATCTTCTGAAAAAACCAGGTAACTTTGTTAAGAAAAAGCAAAAAGATATTTTCGAACGCCGAAAATAACGAAATTTATTTTTGTCTTTGTGAGAGCATCAAATCTAATGGATAGCAGGCGATGTTATGCCGAAAGAGAATATCATTAGGAAGTTGTTGAGAAGCTGCTCGAAGTGTCACAGACAAAAATATATTGCAGAGGACATTTAGGAATATTCCGGAAAATGCACGTCAGATCTGTGATCTTTAGACATTCAAATGATCTCAAAATTCGAAAAGTAAACAAATATCACAGAACTCGCAATATGCAATTGTTTATCATATAAAATTATGGTACGTTCGTTTGATTGGCTAATATATGCAGGAAAAATGAAGAACAAATTATGAAGTGCTCATATCCTGGGGCTTAGTAGTTGAATCTCAGACTAGACTGCATCAGGATATAGGATAAGTGTGAAAATCCGCGTTGTGTTGATTTTGAGCATTTTATTAAAGGCAAACCCATGAGATGACAAGATGCTTGAATAATAATTTTCAAAATTTTCGTATCAAGAGGAATGCTTATCTTGCTAAAAAAAGGCTAATAATGTAAAATACTTTCTTTTTTTTTCAAATTCCATGAAAGTATATGTGAAAATTGAATTGAAACTCTTCATGTATAAGCCAAAATTCTAAAAAAAAAGAATACTCACGAGATAGATCAAAATGAATCGAGATGAAACCTAAATTAGCGCTGTAAAATGTCTAATTCTCAATTATCTAAGAATTTCGCATTAGTTTTTTCAATGAATAAGCATGTTAGGACTGATACAATGATGACATTTTCAGAAGACAAAAACACGAAATATGTCGCATGTGCTAATTAGATATCGCAGTTAGAAGAAGTGGATTGATAGAAGGAATCAATTCAATCAGCTGAATCGGATTGAATCGATATGTAGAAAAAAAACGATCAATACCGCAATACCGGGTAAACCAGCCTGCCTACGGTGAAAATCGAGAAATGGGGTTTTTTTACGAATCAGCAATGATACTGAATTTCACGAGGAAAAATAGTAGTTGGCAGAGACCTGTGAAATGTTGAAGTGCATGTTCCGGGAAGTGATCGGCTAACATCAGAGGGCAGGACTGTAGACGTAGACACGAGACATGAATTGGAGAGAGGGAAAAGGCAGGACAGAGGGCTCGATTTCAGATGGTCAGGGAAGGGGCGATAGTGCGCGCGAATGATGGAGAAGCAGACGAGGAATCGAGAGTGCCGTGCAAACAGTCTTCTTGCAGAGGAAAAATGCCGCAGGGCGAATTGTGAGAGAAATAGAAAGTGAAGAGAGATTCAGAGAAGTCAGAACCGACTCCGAAAAGGACTGAAACTCGAGAAATACTGCAAAAAGTGATGGCAGAATGAAAAAGTTGCGCACACGACGACAAGTCCAATGGTCATTTTGTGCATGAATTCGGGCTGTCGACTAAAGCGAGGAGACAAAAATAAAACAAGATTGGAAATGCGTTACGACATATCAAATCGGATACGGGCGTTGCTAGGGAAAGGCAGGCAGTTTGCGTTGCAAATGCAAATTGGATCATAAACGGATAAGATAAAAAGAAAGATGGGGAGGAAAGAGAAGAAGCAAGTGGTTGGCGGGAAGCCATGATAAGCAAGGGAAAGGGGAGGGGGGCAGGGGAAATGCCGATGAATGAAAAGGAAGAGGTACTCGAAAGTGGAAGAAAGAAAAATACAAACAAGAGGATGTGAACGGCAACATGACAGGGAATGGATGGTCGAGAGAACACTAGATACACGTTAAAGATGCACTGTTTGCTTGTTTGTTTGCGATTGCATTGACAAACAGCTAGTCATGCAATGAAAAAAGAAGTGAAAAAGGGTGATTATCAATAATCCATTACTGAGTGGTAAGCAGGTAAGGAGAAGCAAAGAATGAATAAGCAGATATTCTTCAGAGAAAGTTGTAAGCTGACTCACGAACGAGATTCCAATGAAAAGATGCTAATTACGAATAAAAACTATAACAGGACAGGCGAATCAATATGACGATTGCATTCTTGTCTACTCCTCGGAACGCCGATTATTCGTGTATTACCGAGGGTCGACGAAAATGATGCGCATTCTTACCACAAATTGGAACAGATTCCACTCGCAATTAGCTGGATTTTCTTGAATCATTGCAGGGAAGGAAGGATAATTGGAGAGGGGAGAGGGATGAAAGTGGACAACAACGGGTTTGGCAGAAGAAGCTGAAGAAGTTGGAAGGGAAGGAGGGAAAGAGAGAGGAAGGCAGCGGTCAGTAGAAACATGGCTGCGATTGCGGGTTGCGACAAAGCAAGGCTGCAGTCCTACAGACCAAGCAGGGCCAAGGCATGTTTCGGCCGAATTTCCGCGGATATCCTTCCTTCTCTCTGCTGCTGCTGCTGCCTTCCGCGCGGATATTTCGTCCCAGTATCGCCCTCTTCTCCTTTATTCTTCCGATCTTTTCTTCTAGCCGCGCCTCTCTTCTCGCATCTCTCTTTCCATCTCTACCCCTCTTCCTGTCAATTCTCCGAGTTTTTCATTTCCGTACTCGAAAAATGTCCCCTGAACACCTCACCGCTCTGCTTCAAATTCATCTTCGTAACGAATTCCCTTCTTCTTCTTCACTCATTTCCTCTCCTCGCTTCTCCATTCGGTCGAACAGCTCTACGAGACTAAGACGTTTAGCCGAATTTCGAAATGCCAATGTAAAAGTTGCGCCCATTTCACATGAGGAATGACCGATTTTACGCATGGGAAGCGAGTGTCAAAATTCAGGAGGAAATCTGTCAGGGTTCTGCAAGTCGAAAAGGGCAATAAATTGTGGAGGTTGAGTTAGAAGAAGGAGGGCTTAGAAGGGAGAAGTCCAAGAGCCAAGAGCAAAATCGAAGTAGGTAAAATGACATTAAACGGAAATCCTTAGGCCTGGCTTGGCTGGCATAAGCAGTGACTGATTAGGAGCAGAGATGTGGTGGAGTAGAGGAGTGGAGTAGTGAAAGCCATAATTATCGAGTGAGTGTGTAAGCATGTAATGCTTTGATGTCTTAGAGAGGAAGAAAGAACAGAATGAATGCAAGAAGTCGTTCGTCTGAGGAAACGGGATAGGGCTAAAGGGATAGGGATACATGACTGCATGGTTAAAGACCTAATGCAGGCAGCCGTAATCTGTCTCGCTTCCTTCCCTTCTAACCCAACCAAATGCTAAATTTATCGTTCATTTGTTCCAAAGTGCACCCCCAACTCCTTTACTTCGACTATATGAGCTATACACCAATCAAGCCTCTCACTCACAGTCCATAACAACCCGATGCAGTTTTGAGACGAATGCTCATGGCTTTGGACAATAAGAAAATATATGAGAATAAATCGCGTCCCGCAGCGAATAAATATACAGCTAATTGCACAAAAACGATTCTCGTTGTAGTTGGAAAACAACCAGAGTAAATTGAGCGGATAAAATTGACTTTGGGGAGGGAAGGAAGAAGATAAACGCGTAAAATGGAAGAAGAACATCGATGCATAAAGGAGTAAGGTCAAGTACTGCAACAACAAGGCTTACGAAATTTAGTGGAATTTATCGAATTTTGAAAATTCTATAAATACCTGAATATATGCAAAGGAGTCAACATGAAATGGATCAAAACGAACGTCTATCCTTCAACTCAAAAGGTTTAGCAGTCAACATACTCGCTACTCAAGTGCAAGCACATTAATTTTGGGATTTCAATGATGTTTCAAAAATAAATCATTAACACGCACAAGTTTTAATGTCGTATTTTAATATTGTATAGATCTCAAAGTTTTCCGGATGTTGTTGAAAAGTTTCAATAAAAGTAAAATTTGAAGACCCAGACTGAAACATCGAATCATTTATGAGAAGAAAAAATGCGATAAAATCTCAAATGGTTTCAAAAACTAAAAATTCTTAGAGATGCTGCTTTTGATATACCAATGTTATCTCATGAACAGACATGAGCTTGGCAGAAGTCGAGAGTAGAAGAATCGAAATAAAAAGGACGAAAAGGGGAAGGATAGAAAGGAAGCGAAAGAAATCGAGAAAAGAATGAGAAGAAAGAAGAATAATTGGTGAAAAAAGGGGAAAAAGACGTCGAAGAAAGACCCGAATCCGAGTCAAAAAGTCGAACGAAAGTCGAAATGAACAGAAAAAGTAAGGAGTGCAAAAAGGGGATAAAGGGAGAATTCGACGCAGTTTGAGTGGAAAGTCAGAGTTGCGATTGGAAGGAAGGACGGATGAACGAACGAGGATTTACGCAAAATGACTGCTGAATGACATACATTACGCTCAGAAAACACTATAATAGGTGAGAGGGAGGGAAATACTTCGGAAGCCGGAAATATCCAGGAAAAAGACTGTCTATAGGTTGATGGAAGCAAACATGATTTACGAGACTGGTTGGTTATTAGACAAGAAATCATACCGGAAGAAAACACTTGCAGTACGAGAACTCGTTTCTTGGAAGTAAGATCTCTTTTTTAGTTTCGAGTATTAGCTGAGAATCAGAGATGTCCACAAATAAGGTACAGGCATGGATTTTTGAATTATGGGGAAAGAGAGACAAAAGTTCGGAAAATTGTACTTCTCCATAGTCAAGACAGGTAGAAGATACGAAACTTTCGGATTTAATTCAGGTACAAACAAAGATTTTTAGGCAGCCCTGAAATCCCTGCTGACAATTATAGGTGTTTTAGGAAACGAATTTGAATTTTACGAAATCGTTATTTATCTCATTTGGGCTTAACTTTTTCAATGAATGTCAACTTCAGAGTAGGCTATCATTCTAGTCCAGCTAAACATGAATCATAGTCATCAATTACCTTGAGAAAATTAATATATTGATAATGAAATGGTTTCATTGACAAGATAAGTGTTTCAGTTTTTGATCAAATGAACGAGTATTTCATAGCCAAATATAAATAAAGACAGAGCTGTTGAAATTAGAACGGAAGGAGAATCAGAAGAAAGGGGGAAAGAAATCGAACAGAAACGGATAAGCCGTTTAGGCTGCAAAAGCGAAAGGGAACGCGTGGGAATCGAGAGAGAGAGAGAATCAAATGACCCTAACGAATCAAATAAGCTGTCAATGTGATAAGTGCATTCGCGTTAAATTAAAATTATCAGGTTTGCATTATCACGTATCAATTTGTATGCAATAAAAACACTTCATTGAAGAAGTTAGAAAAATTCAGGAATGATAAATCCCTGAATTTTAAGCTTTGATTTTTATAGGATAAAGATTAAGTCACCTTTCTAAAATCTTTCTCTACAAATGTGTATGAATAGTAATAAGTTGGGCAAGAATTTGTGGACCAACATATAAAGCAGCATCAATGTGGATTCATATCCAGATATCCAGCATACCTTAGATATTGAAGCTGTCCCCAGAGAGCCAAGGACTAAGGGATATCTGCAATGGACATGGAAGCGGGCATTGAAATAGCTGGACATTTTATGCAGAGAGTCAAGCGAAAATATCCAAGAATTTGCAAGATTATTCAGAGTTGTTTATGCTTCAACGAATTACTTGCAACTTGTACGAGTTTGAGAGGTCAAAAGTACCAAATATGAGCTATTTGTTCACAAAAGTAATTTTTTCGAGAAAAAATAAATATGAAAGTTCCAAAACGAATCAATTGTAGTGATGTTGTGAAATGCAAATGACATACGAGGTTAAAAACCCCAAAGTCTGCAACAAATTCAATTTTCGCCGTACGTTGCTGCAATGCCCCAAGTGAAATGACCAATTGTTGTGGACGCAACTTTCAAAGAAAATGTTCCTCTGCGAGAAAGGAAAATTTCATTTAGATATTCTGAAAGAATTGCTATTCCTAAGACTACCCATATGTTTCAATTTTATGATATCAGTTTGTCAAAAATTAGGTCAGCTAACCTACTGACACTTTGAAATTAAAAAAAAAAAAGTATATATAAAGTGGAAATTAGATCCAACGATGAACAAATGATGAGGAACAGAGAAATAATGAGAACAATCGGTCTCTAGGTCTTCAGGTCTGAAGGAAGGAGAAGCGATCTTAATCTGCATGCGTAATGAGGATGAGGTCTGTGAGACCAGCCTCTTTGGGTCATGAAATTTTCCTTGAACTACGATTAAATTCTCTATGTTGAAATTAAGAAAATTATTACGAATTGAAAACAACACATGCGCAATTATGCAACAGTTACAATTTTAAATGCTAAGAGAAATTCCCGTTAATTTATTATCATCTAAGAAATTTGTATCCATGTAAATGTCAAGGTACCAAAAGCCCCATGATATCTTAGTAATTTAGAGATTATATAAATTGGAATTCATTTTGTATCTGATAACCATGTGAGACCAATCAAAATGTTAAACGTTGGGACATTTATTTGGTTGATAATTTTGAATAAATGTAAATTATGTTCATCAACATAATGCGGTGTTTATGAATCCATCGATATTTTCTGTGATTCTTCCATTAGGGAATAGTTTTGATTTATTCGAATTCGTTCACTATAATTGGGACTACTAGGTTGCGTTCATAGTAATCAGAATTGTTCAAAACTTTTCGCCGTCACTACATTACATATGTATAAAATTGTCTCTTCCTCTTTCAGGAAATTCGTACGACTATTTCCCATATTCAGGAAATGTTACAGGTAAGCTTGCCTTTGTTGATCATTTTTAATGAGAAATTTTAGTCAGATCAAATACTGTTACTCTCAGATTCTACTCCGATGTAATCGTCAATTACTCGGGATTCAACATTACGTGGACAGCCATATGATTTCGATTTTCATAAAAATATTTTAAAACAATATAACCCCGCGTTTTAATAAAATTTTCAAGCGTAACTGGCTAAAGTCAAATTTTGTCTCAGAATAGTGCTGCATGTATCTCCTAAAAACTATTCTAATTTCGTTGTAAATATTATATTTCTGATTTTAATTCAGTTTACTAACTGGCTCAAATCATTAACTGTATATGATATTCAAATAATCCAGGTTATTATGAAATTTTGTATCAAAATCAAATAATCACCATGATTAAGATTATAATCGAATTAAATGGAGAAAACAATCATTATCATCGTGCACCTTGTACTGTGCTCAATTATTCATCACTATTGTCGGATGATATGCCACAAAATTTCCCAATAAAATAAAAATTTCCTCGATTGTGAGCTACTTTTCGTGCATTAGTCACCTTTACTTTGCATCATTTCCAGACAGTTACTGATAAATCCTCGGAAATTTGAGTGGTGATAAGAAGCGCGAAGAATATTTATTGGCGAAATCGGCAAATTAATTCAGAAATATTGCACAAATTTATTCTCTATTTAAAAAATATATTTTAAATATTTTTATTCATATTACAAGGAGCATTTTTGTTTGGCACTTTAATATGGTCACAATGATCATTTTTGCATGCCTCTTTCCATTTGGTTTGCAATTCTATCTTTCATTAGGAGAATTGTGAGGGCTTGCGTAGCCAAAAATAATTGAAAATTTCTTAAAACTCAGGACAATAAAGGGCAAATGCATGAATCAGGAAAATATTATTTACGTCTGAAAAGTGCAGTCTGGGTGCTGAGTTTTGATAAATAGCGAACTAGCTGTTTGAAACAATTGAAAATGATCATTTGAATCATGAATAAGACCATATTTACCTGAACTTGATCAATTTCCTTATGTAGTCTCAAATTAATTATCTCTATTTTATGAAGAATATAGGATTTTATTATATTTATCAGCACGTTTGTGTATATTATGCATAACATACAACCATTGTATGGTCAAACTGTATTGTCATGTCATTTTTCATCTTTCCGTTGCGCGTTTTCTTCTTGCTTTTCTTGCTTCCCTGTCACCGTCATTGTTCATTTGCCCTGCTTCGCGACAATTTCTTTGTTATTTACCCTGTAATCGTCACCTATTTATTGTAGTTCTGCCAAGTAAAAGCAACTGACCATTTCTTGCGAAACAAAGGCTGAATTTGACTGATTCTTTATAAATGATCTGTAAATGTTTTGCAATAATGAGTACTTACTTTATCGGGCCAATTCCCTGCAAAAGTATGAATTCTATCACAGGTCATTTAGTTTTTTTTTCTATTTGGCATTTCATAATCATTGTTAGCTTTGTGTTATCAATGAACAATGTCTCGGCTTATTCATTATTAGCAACCATATGCAATTTAGATATGTTAAGCCACTTATTTTCCAGCTCGCAAAATTTCTCAACAGAAATTATCTGATTGAGTCGTCGTTTTTAGCAATGAAATGAGCCAGACGTTTCATCATTTGTCAGATTCATAAAATGATGCAAGTTTGTGGGTTTTGTGTACAATATCAGTTCTGTTCAACTCGTGAATTTTCTGATCTGTGCCAGGTTCGCAATTTTTTTTAAAAAAATACGTGTAAGTATTTGTATTTGCGCGAACTCTGCTGACTTTTGCTGTTTTAACCCGAAATTTCAAAAGACACCTTTATGTGCAAACCTCAAAATTCACATATCAACTTACATCTGGTTTATTTTGGCAAACACTTCATAGTTCTAGAGATTTCATTTTCAATGGTGAGATCGGAATTTTAATGCTGTTATTGTTTATCAGATATTCATGGTTTATGCATGGGATTGAGATTATCGATCTGGACCGAGGGATCTGATCGGATTTAGGTGATGTGGGGTGGGAGATATAGGATGGGAAAGGAAAGCAATCGACATCAGGGGAAATGCTAGAATTATCTCGAAATCCCTCGTGCTTTTCTTTCTGCTATAATTCTTTTGTTCATTGGACAGTTTGCAACTGGATTCATTCATTCATTCCATTTACGTCCCTTGGCATGCATGTCTCATTGCATAGATAACCTGTATTTCATCTCATTTGATCATAAATTACCCATTTTTCAAGTTTAATCGAAAATTAATTTATTATCTTCGTCTATCTATTTTAAAACAAACTTAGATTATAAAATAAATTATAGATAAGAAATTTGCGAATATCCATTATTTTTTCGAGGAAATTGATGATCACATTTCACGGTTAAAAGTTGACTGTCATTCGAATAATTGTCTCAAGAGAAAAAAACTATTGCAAACCTACCAAAATGCTTTCATCTAAATTCATTGCTGATAGATAATTCTAACAAATCTTGAATTTAAACTTACGCTTGGTTCTAAAGATTTTTTTCGAATATATTTTGGAATTGGCATTATAAACATTTTTACCTCACATTTTCACATCACTTCAAATTAAAATTTTACCACATTCTCACATCTTAATTCGCTTATTTTCAAAATATCTAATTTCGATTTAAGTTTTCAGGTTAATTGAATTTCTGCAATTTCTCTATTCATTTTGCTGCCTTCGCTTCGTCATCTTTCAGACACAAAAATATCAAAAGACGTTCATGCGCGTCTTTTTCGCTTTGCACATTGCTGTACTATTTTGCTTCGTTTCACAATACATTTTTCAAGCTTTGAAATTACTCTGCCACGTTTTCGAAATGTTTCTTCGTGATAAAACTAAATTCTGTTCGCAAATTATAAAACCTCAGAAAATAGATTTGTACAGATTTTGAAGAGCATTATTTAGCGAAAAGCCTCTTGCAATCGCTATTTTGCATCTATACCGAAACGTTGAATTTTGAAAATGTCTGTGAGAAAATGTTTCGAACAGTTTTCGAGTCAATAAAACTGTCAAAATATTTATTCACTTAGCTACTGTTTGTTTGTTTGCGCACAAACTTGCACATCTGATTTATAGCAGAGCTAGAGGACAGTTTGTTGATGCGAAAGACAATTCAAGCTAAAAATAACCTTCTGTCTTATTATTCATTTTCCAAATCGTTCATGATGCATTAACGGTCAGTTTGATTGTCTCTTTTCCATCTCTCTCTCTCTCTTATCTCAAACAGCCTCCAGGCGCACGTGGTCTCGACTGCATTTCACTGCAATTCAGCAGGTTCATTGTCAGTTTACGTGTATTTTTCAATTCCTGTGGAAAAAAGTTAACTTCAATTCTCAATCCAGTTTCGTCAAGACATCCTTCTCTCCTCCCTCTGCCTCCCTGACTTTCCTGCCTTTTTATTGCTTTGTTATTATGCGAACATTGTTTACCATCATTTTACACCTACGGATTCAGATATCCTTGAGACGTGCAATTTTCCTTCAGTTTTCGATGTTTTTTCGTCTGGTGTAATTATAAGAACTTTTCTAGAAAGCGGGCGAGCGCTGCGCAAGAAAAACAATGTAAAACGAGGGAATTAAAGGAGAATTTTAAAGAGCGCGGAAGAATGTGGCAGAGCTCGCGTGTGTTTGCCTGCTTGCCGTGAGTGTCGCATTCGAGTCCGGTCAGTTCTTTTTCCAATCAGTCGGTTTGTCTGTCATCCCCTTTCGTTCTCCTTTCATCCAGCTACTTTTATTAGCCCTCATGCAAACATCCAATTGAACTATTGAACTACTCGTACTTTACCCCATTCAATACGAGCATTTGATGTTGAACTAGCTCCTTTTTCTAGTTGTAAACTGTTCTAATCTCTCATGTCTGCTCTGCCTCACTTCACAGTTTCTCCACACGTGATACAACCAAATATAAGCTCCCAGTGAAGTTTCTTACTCATATGAGTACTTTGGGTTCGCATCACAGGAAACGATTTTCATTTATCGGATTACCATGCTCTAATCTTGCGGAGTCACATAATGACAATTGATCATCATCAGGGTCAGATTGAGTTTGCACCGCTTGCAAACAGATTTCTAGTCTCAATTTCTATTTACCGTTTACTTTTTAGACATCAGCGCTAATTTTCTATGATAATTTTAAGTCGGCTTATGATGAGGGTAGTTCAATTTGACTATATAAGCTGTACGCTCTTCGTTAGAACACAGATCAACAATTTGACGATAAGAAGCGTGAATGAGAGAGAGTCAGAAAGTGTAGAAATAGAGCGGAAACAAGTGATAAAAGTGGTTTAAAAGAAGCGTGCTGCGCTAGATTGACAGTCTGGACGATCTGAATCTACGGCTGTCCCGTTATCAAATTTAGGCTAATCCGTCCTCCCCACACTTCATTCACTTTTTTTCTGTTCAATTTATCCGCTTTGTGTTTCGTGTTTGTTGCTCCGTTGCCGCGTTGCTCTTCATAAATCACACTGGAGATCTGCCAAATCGCTCTTTCTCTCTCTCTCTCTCTCTCTATTCGTTGCATTGTCGTGCTAAATAGGATTGATGCTGAATACAATCTGTGCCGAATTCATGAATTTTGATCTGTGTTTGTGAAAGTTCATCAATATCCAATTACTGGAACTAAACAAATTGGAATATCAATTCTGACAAGCTATCTTTTCAAGAGAGAAAGAGAGAGAGGAAACTAAAACGCGATTTTGTAATAGCATTCATTTTATTATTGAACCTCCAATCCCCATATTGATGCTAACTATTTGTATATTTTCTGCCTTTCACGAAGAAATCTCAAACTTCCATAATGAGAATTCGGTTATTATTCTCTATCAAAACAGTTAATATTTTCAGTCGATTTGGGAAGTCTACATTCCACGTGTGATTTTGAATAACTTACTTGAGTATTGCTGAATTGGTAGAAGGGTCGGAGTGTCCTCCGGTGTCCTTTCGGCGTCACAACTGTCTTTTTCTTTGTGTATCTTGTGTATCTTCCCATTCTTTACTGTGCTGACTGTTGGACTCGTGCTCATTTGCATATTCAGAGATTTCCCCTCTCGATTCTTATGACTCTTCCCAACCTCAGTATCTATTTCTGCATCCCTGCATTTTTTCATCCGATTACTGTTCTTTTGAAACGCTTCTCTTCAAGTTTCTCTATTTGATATTTACCTTCCAGCCCATATATAGAAACTGTCTGTCCCATTATTCCGTTACGACGCGTGCTCCTCGTCTAATTCATTCATTCGCGATGATTTCCAATGCATTCTATCTTGAAGAAGCCGTTGAAGCCGAACATACCGTTTGCACTCAAATCGAGCCGCCTGTCAAACAGCAGCGATCCGCATCAGAACAAATGGGAACTGCATCCTCAATCGAGTCAGTCAGTGCACTGCAGATGCGCAGAAAGTCGCAGAGCATCATTGGAATGAAGAAGAAGCTAGGACCGAAGAGGAGCTGTCCTGAGTACATGACTGAGTACGACGTGAAGATGCTCATGAAGAAGTACGACATCAACAGGAACAGACACGACTCTGATGATCAGGTAATTTTAAAGGAGTAGTTATTGGAAATGGCGATATGGCTTCTTGAATTCGACGCAATAATTCCATTTGAGTGATTTTAGTGAAATCTTTGCCTCAGCTCAAGTATATCAAACCAAATTAGGATTAGCGTAAACTTAGTTAATGATGCTAACAATGAGTGATTGACTTAGAATTAACATCTTCGAAATAAAGACTTTAGTAGGATCCAGATAATTTGAAATTTATGAAAGGAAAAGTATATTTTACGGAAATTCAAGCGAAACGCTTCACCATTCCCGTCTTCTGTATGAAACTGAATTTCAGAATACTGATCTTGATATTGGCTACAGTCGACGCAGCTCCATGGCTGGAATGTTTATTAGCACGAAGCCACGACGAAGTGTCAGCTTCGATGAGGATGTTGTCTATGCGACTCACTGCAGCACCCAGTCCAAAGCCACTCTCTGCTCCAAAGGAAGCACTGCCTCTGACGACAGTGGCATGGGATCTGGTTGGTTCATTCTTCTTCAAATAATTCTAAAATTTCGCCTTATTATTTCTCTCGTCTTTGTCCATCTTTCGACCATATCTTTTGCAGAATAATAAAGAACTAGATCAAATATCATTGTACTTCCATAGGATCTCAATTTTCTTTGAAATGTGATAATTGAAAAATTTGGATAATCTTTGATTAAACCACGTTCTTCATATAATGTGATGAGAAAGAAGAATAGTCATATGCAATTACAGCTGAGCATGTGACGGAAATAGATGAGCCGGGGATTGGAATTAGGCCACAGGCAACCATAGTTGAAGAGGAAGAGCCTAAGAAGAAGAGAAAATCATCCTTCAGCAGACTCTTTAGGTAATTATGGCGAAGATTAGATAAAGATTGAAACGTACAATTTCAGGCGGAAAAAGAGCAAGAGCTTTGATACAATTGAAGCTGATGACCAAGCTGGTAGAAAATGGAGGTCGAAATCTGTCGGTGCAGCTTCGAGGAAGAATAAACCACTTGGAAGTAAGTGCATCAAATTTATTTGAAAATCGGGCTCTTGAGAAATTTGATGCAAAATGAATTGTTAGTTACGAAGATATTGAAATTTGAGCATGAACAGTGATAAAAACTGACTATCGTTTTTCTATAAATATCAATTCATCTAATATTTCTTACAAACTTGATTTTCTGAGCTATTTAGAAATTTTTAAAATCGAAAACTAAAGGGTTGGGGAATATCTAGAAATGAAATTGGTTCAATATTACCGAAAACTGAATTCCTACCATATCTTTCCGATAATTCATGAGATAAAATTTCAATTTTATATACAAGTTTGCTATATTTGCAGAAAGTCGTGTCATTTTTATTCAGTCTTCCTTGTCAAAAAATCTAAAAGTTTGGATTCCAATTTATATTATTTAGTGAAAATTTTCGTCATTTTTTGGATCTGATTCAGTTTAAAGATGTAAATTCTCTCGCATTTTTAGCCCTGATTTAGTGCTTTTTCTTCAAACCAACGAAGGAACTCATTTTGTTCCGGTTTCGAGTTTTCAAAATTTCATTTTGAGCATCCTTGATTTTCGATTTCAAAATTTCGAGTTTCTCAAGAGCCTGATGAATATGCATGCAGAAAAATAGATGTTGAAATGATGAAAAACAAGAACTAGCACGAATTTCAAATGAAATGGAATTCATAAAAGAAGTGTTCCTTTGTTCTCTCAATTCGAAATATTTTGTAGTTTACATAGTTTTACATCTTGAAGGATTTCGAAGAACATTATGATTGTCATATTTTAAAGGTTGAAAAACCACAACTGACGCTTCAATGAATCTGGCTACAAAATTTCATTAGCTCAGTTGTTTGTAGCGGGGTTTTTCGTTATTCTTATGTGAGAAAATTTTGGGGAAATGAGAATAGTGCGTAGGTTATCAGAGATGTGGAGGAGTTGAAATAAGGAGACGAAGGTTCGGATTTCAGCAGTCTGCCAAAATTGTGCAGACGAAGCGGCCGATTTCATGAATTTTGTTTTGAATTGCTTGCAGGGCTCAATTTGATTTATGAAAATGCTCCGTGTCGTGTTCTCTAATCGCTTACAACAAACCTTGGCAGAAAGATCTGAAATGCCGAAAAACTTCACATAACTCCTAGAGAGTCACCAAAAATGTCTTTAGACGCAACTTCTTGGTTGATCGCGTCGATTTCCTGCTTTGAATATTTCAAGGTATAGCTGTGGTGTGCGTCATTCTGAACATCAAATATCTATGGAGATGCGCTTCTGCTCATTATTCTTCCCTATGAACGCGTTCTGGTTGTTTGCTTTCGGAAATTAGCCTGAATTTCGAAATGCGAGCAGCAACCGAAGACTCCTCTCCCAGGTTGTGTTGGATTCAAAGATTCCGGAAGAGATTTCTTCTCTGTTATGGAAGGGTTTATTGTGTGCAAAGCGGGGCACTTATTAGGGAAGAAGAAGAAGAGAAGTAGAAACGAGAATAGAGGGCTAGGCTTGGCAACGTTTTGAGAGTGAAAGAGGGAAATAAAAAGGTCGCTGCTCTGCCGGAACTCCCTGGATTTTGTGAAGCTCGAAAAGAGGCAGGCATTTATTGTTTGGTTCAATTATCGCCAATCGTCTGTTGGCCTCGTTTCATTCCAATTCCCCTTCGTCTATGTGTGCCTCAATTTAGTCAAGTCGGCATAGGGCTTAGAGCTGTGCATTCCAAGGTCCCCAATTCCTCCAGCAATATGTCAGGAACGTTTGCCCATTCCAAAGCAGAGAGGCTTTCATTTAATTCCGTGAAAATGAGGTTTTCTAGTTCGTCTGCTGGGCAGTCCATCGGTTCCCATCTCATTCCTCTATTCCCGTGTCCCTTTGTCAATCTCATAGCCATTCCCATTCGCAGTCAACGCCCAATGCATTCCTTAGCATTACATTTGTTGCCATTGTCATTAAAGCTGGCCCTTTGCGCAGGATTCGCAAGACTACTCTCCACTTCACACACACACACACACACACACACACACACACACACACACACACACCTACCTCTGCTAGTTCCTCATCGCCTACTTTTTATGTTCCTTGCCATTCTCTAATTCACTTTTTCCATTAGGTACAAAAAAGTCTCCACCTATTTATTTGGATATTTTCTCATGGAGCTGGTGAAAAATTGATGGCTTTAACATTCCGAATAAATGGGCATTTTGCATAGAGGCACTAGTAAACAATGCCTGGGTGCATAGTGGAAAAGTGCTATGTGTATGGCAGGCAGGGAAGCACACGTGCTTCTGCACACTTTTACCGCTCGCTTTGTCGGGAGAGATTCTGAAGTGTCCCCTCTGCGTGCTGCGAGTTGCCAGTTCGGGAGTCTTCGGCTATTTTTCATGTCCCCTCCTCTTTCACATTACCTACTCAGTTTCTCGTCTTCTCGATTTTCATAATCAGAAGCGAGGTTGAGCTGCAATGTGAGTAGCTGCGCAAATTAGTTTAATTAGCGACACTTTTGCCCGGATTTTCCCGCTTTATTTCTACGAATCTAGCCTTTGCTCTTCTCCTTCCCATCTCTGCGTCCTCCTTATCTAATTTCGTTTTCGTAATTAAACGCATACGAATATGGGAAAGATGCATAGTAGATGTGATGTGAGTTGCACGGAGGCCGGATGCCCCTCTAACCCAAAATATCCTTCTTTATTTTCACACATAGCTAATTATTTGATTACACTTATTTTCCTGCATTTGTTAGACTTTGTTCTTCTCCCATTCTTCACTGCATTCGACAATTTCTACAAGCATAAATTGCAATTCCCCCAAGGCTTTCATTTTTCTCTTCGTGTGGTCGCTGCAGCTCTTTCTCGTAGAGTATCACTACTTTTTGCTGAAACCACAAGCTGAGTGACAAATTTTTGCTGAAATATGGCATCAACTCCATGTAATTTCCTCCAGACAGCTTCAATTTGCTAGATTCACGCCTTTCGTCTCTGCACTCCTTCAATAAGTTCTTCCAGTTCGCTTTAAATTGGAAAATTCGATCCAGACGACGAACATTTACTTGCCACTTTTTTGCCTCTTGTTGAGTTGCTCTCGTGGTCCCTTCGAGCCTTTCCTTCTTCGTCAGCAATAGTTCTTCATTGTGACTTTGACAATTATTTTCGTTTTTCTTTTCGCAATTTCTAAACTCGTGAATTCGTAGACAAAGTACTCTTTCAGTACTCCTCCTTGTGTGGCAATGATTGCGGTCGTTGATGGAAAGCAATAAGATGTTGTCGGTCTTGATTAACAAGGTGCAGACCTCGACAGCCTCCGTGGCCTCGAGTGTCTCGTCCTCCGACGACTCTCCCTTGGCCAACGGTGTGCCTGCCGGATTCAGGCAGCTCAAAGCGGGAGTCAGGCGATTGTCTGTGCCCCTGGCCAAAGCAAGCCAAGGCGGAAGGAAGAAGCTGGGCCAGTTGGCTCATGCTCTCAGCGATATGATAGACGTGGAGATCGAGGATGGCGGAAGTAGTGAGGGTGAGCAGGAAATAGTCTGGCCTATTGTTATGAATAAATGGAGGGAAACACAAAAACAACTCTAATGTATTGGAAATCGTGCTAGTTTTTGTCCGCATATGTCAAGTGCATGTATAGCCCTTTAATAAGCTCTTCAATAGCGGCAATAAAGGGATATTTTCAGGAGACAAGGGATCGAGCTTGTTCGGCTCATCTCTGCTCAACCGCGAATGGGACATCGACTCGGTCAACGAGATGTGCCGCAGACTCGATCTGGACACACTCGAAATGCCCATCCCGCTCGGGGCAGAGCAGTCCGTGATCCTCGACGAAAACATGATCAGACAGGTTGATTCAGCGGAGCGAGTGGTGAAAAGAAAACACGAGACTGTTTCAGATCATGAACATTCTGCCACCGCGTGCTGTTGGATACCCCTGGCTCAACATCTACAACTCAGAGAAGCATGGGTTCTCCCTAGCCACTTTCTACAGGTATTATCACAATTCAGAATCGACACTTGAAATCATGAACCATGAGTTATTTAGGAAAATGGCTGAATTCGACGAAGATCTTTCTCCTGTCCTCTTGATTATTCGCGACACCAGGGATCACGTCTTCGGAGCCGTTGTTTCCTCAGCCATCCGACCAAGCGAGCACTTCTTTGGCACTGGCGACAGCTGCCTTCTGTGGAAATTCGTCAATGTGGAAGGAGATGGCGATGAAGCCCCAACAAAGTAAATATCAAGTCTTCAGAATTAAATCAACTAAAAAAATTTCAGAGAATTGCGCCATTTCTCCTGGGCCGGTGCCAATCATTTCTTTGTGAACGCAGCCAAAGACGCGCTTGTTATCGGCTCTGGAACAGGGGACAATGGGTTGTGGTTGGATGGTGAGAGTTAATCTGATTTGAGACAAAACATGATTTTTCGTCTGTTCAGCTGATCTGAACAAAGGCCGCTCCCAAAAATGCGAGACCTTCGACAATGAGCCTCTTGCCGACGAGGACGAAGACTTTGTCGTCCAATTCGTTGAAGCATTCGGGTTCAGAATGCAGAAATAACTTATCGTCAGATGAAGAAAAAAGTTTATTTCTTTTGTGTTTATTTATTATGTACCATTGTATGAAATAGTCTGATTCGCACGTGTCAAATATTGTAAGGCTATCCGAAAGAGTTGTTTTTTAATAGTCCTGGCAAATTTTCTCATTAGCCATTCATGCCATACTTAGAAAGTCATAAATGACAAACTTTTTATCTCCCAACTTCGATTCGTGAATGTCTCTATCATTATCACTGACAAATGAGCTTATTCCTTCGTATAATTTTGGACTTCATTGATGTTTCGCCGTACAAACTGATTCTTCGCTATTAATGACTGGTTTTCCACCTAGATTAGGTCCCATTACTTGATTTTCATGGTCCTTTATTATACATTCATAATTAGTCTGTTGAGTGATACTTTCTATTACTGGTAATTTTGATTTTCCCTAAATTTTTATCTACTTGAATTTTTCATTATGCAATATTGACGAACATTATATCGAATCCACACAAATGTAGCTGAATTGTAACTTTTTCCTGTTGAAGTAGAGAGTTTCGCCAGCAACTCAGATGTACAAAATAAACAAGTTATGAAAATTCGTTTGCATTCTCCAACATTTCAATGCTAAAGATCGACCACTTTGCCAAAATATTTTCAATAGCAACTCGGAAAAGACTTTGCAACATATCAACACATTCCAAAAAGAAATAGTATGGAAAATTCGGAGAGCAGATTTCTTTACCAGCCCTATTTCATACTTTGGGATTTTCGAACATCGCCATTACGAATATGAAGTTCGTTTTTCTTAACGGTATGTTAGGACCAAGGTCCGGAAACCTGATTTTGCCTTTTTTCGTTGATAGTAATGCTGAGAAATGAGCCACTTTTCAATCAGCTCATTTGAATTTCAAAGACCTGCTCGATGCTGCAAATCGAGTTGAAAACGATTTTATTCATCATTTCTCGATTTCCACCGATTCATAACGCGTTTTCTTAAACTCTGAATTTTTTAACAAGAATAGCATCGAGCAAATAGATTTTTATATTCGGATTAGCATTAATCATTGGAATCTTCATGTGAAACTTCTTCAAAACATGCATCATTCGATTTTCGAAGAAATTCAAATTTGGATAAAATTTTCTGGAT
>LIAE01010213.1:105690-161349 GCA_002287525.1 Diploscapter pachys | reverse complement strand
GGAGTCAGATATTTGTGCACATATGGCAGTACCTAATATTCTTACTCAGCTTTCAGAAATTGTGTAAACAAACTTACATCATCTCGGTTGAGCTCGCTAGCCTTCGCCCATTTGTACAGATTCTCATAGACATGGCCGTCTCTTCGGCCAAGCACCTAAATTTCCAAGGATAACAATTTGCTAGGAGATAAGCCTGTAAGAAGATGCCAATTTGGTACAACAATTTAGATAGCTACTTGGCCTTCGAAAAATTATAACATTAAAAATTATTTGGTTAGGAATTTTCGAAAATTCCAACATTCGCTCATTCCTGATTCGAGAATTGTAACGTAAATAATGACAAGAAAAGAAATCCGAAATTGCATACCGATCTGAGTTCCCTGTCGGAGAATTCAAAGGAGTCGACGAGCGAAACGGCATTTGGACGAATTTTTGCCAGCAGTCTGTACATGTCGTCCTTCAGCCAGTCGATCTGGTGCGATGATAAATAGTCATCCTAAAATTTATCTTGCGAAATTAATAAAATATCAGTGCTTTTAAAAATCATCATTAATTTCATGTCAAAAAGTAATTCGGAATCAACTTGTACAACACGATAAAATATTAGGAGCATATCGTACATTAAATTGCTGATCAATTTCTTGTCATTATCAATCATAATCATTATGAAGATCAGCTCGAATAAATAAAGTACCAAAGTTCCAACCTGCAAAAGATACCCAGCCATATCGAGTAGTTCGTAGTCGAGATGCAAATGGAGCAGATCTTGAAGGACTACTCTACAGGCCGAGTCTGCAATCTGTGCCACGGCCTCGTAGAAACATAAAGCGATGAAATAGCGAGTGTGTAGACGGGCAGCCTGTAAAAATTACAAAAAAAAATATGCATTTTGAGAGATCAGGGATGAAAAAATGAATAAGAATATGAATTGATGAGTATTTTAGTTGCAAAAGTGACTAGTTTTCTTTTTTTCATATCATCAAAGTCAATATCATAATAGAAATTTTCGAAGACAAGAATTTTCCCCACCCTATTCAACTCGACTCCATTCTTGTTCCAAGCCTCCTGTCTGCTATTTCCATCCTTGACGAGTTTCTCCAATCGATCGGCAGCTTTGAAGATCTGCTTGCGGGAAATGTGCTCGAATGCGGACAAATGGGCCGAGTAATCTGCAACAAATCACTTGTTTCAGTAAAAAGCTCGAAATATCTTACCTTGATTAGTTGAGGTTCCAATGCGAGAAACTCTCTCATACTTTCTCGTCAAATACTGAACGAGAGGTGACAGAGGCTGGCCATTTCTGGCTTCGTGAGCTGCTTTCATCAGGTATCTGGAAAAATGAAATATTGAATCACAAAATCAAGGTTTTTGAGAATTTTTTTTTATATACGATTCAGGTTATTTAGTAAAACTGAAGCTCGAACTTTATTACCTAGCACATTGCAGCAACATCACCATATTTTCACCCTCATAGGTCGCACCGCCGATTGCCACTCCTAGAAATGGAACGTTATTCTGGCTTCAGATGTAAAGTTGAAAATACCGTAAATTTCAGGAATATTGCTAGCCTTCGAATAACCATGTCCGCCACAACTCATACGGGCCTGAAGTTGAAAATTCATAAGAAGAAAAATAAGAAAATGCAAATTTTAAAATGTTGTAAGAAAAAATGCCAAAATACCTGCTCAATAGCCTGTCCAGCCTGATAAGTGACGACTGACTTGAGCCCTGAAGTGACCGCGTGAAGATCCGCCAAATTCGAGACCTAGAATTTCATTTTTTTGTTTTTAAATTTGTTCAGTTTGAATTCGGAATATCCGACCTTTCCCTTATCCAATTCCTGCAGAACTCTGTAGTACAATTTCCTGGTTTCAACGCCTGTGAAAATGAATGCGAAGGATCGCGCCAACATGGGGAAGAGACGGTGTTGCTGTGTTTGGTAGTCCAAGATCTTCACCTCGCCTTTTCTGAAAATAAAGCCCACTTGTAATCAACAAACAAAGTTGCGATTTCATGGTAGTACGAATTATAGTGGCATCGTTACAAGATTTTGCAGAAATTACCCTACCCCAGCAACTAAATTATTCTGAGAACATTTCATATCACAATAAGATCAAATGATCTTATTTAGCGAGGAAACAAGTCCTGAATTCATGCCTACCCTTCTTGAATTTCCCCCTGCTTTCTAACAACCGAATATCTGATTGCAATGGTGGTCGCATAGGCGATGAACTGTCCCTGATGAGTGACCATGTGCGCTCGCACGTGGACCATCGTTGCGTAGCCGACCTTCGCATGTTTAGGCTTAACGTAGGTACCGTCTGCTAGGACCTGAAAGCATAAATAATTAATCACTTAAAAATCGAGATAGAAAATCTTTGTTCCTGATATAAATTCGTTGAGGATGAGAATCCTCGCATACTGATCTGCGAATCTCTAAAGAGCCAACCTGAGAATGTTTAGAGAGCATATTTTCCCTGAGAATTCTGTGATGATCGAATCCCAAAAATCCGTTGTCGGTTGCGTTGTAGGCCATTTTCGGGCCGATATCACCAACGGTTATTCCTGCAAAATAAATGACGATGATTTTTAAGTAACATTTGCAGACCTTTCAGTGGAACATAGGTTTTTTCATCTCTGAGTTGAACCATGAAATTATGCGGTCCGTAATTTTTGCCGTCAATGAAAAGGGTGGCAGCTACGATCGCGTAGCATGTTGATTTGCCTAGAATCGACATTTTATTGAGAAGATGATTATTCCTGTAAAGGCATAAATTTTTCTCAACTTGGCCCGAAATTTAGGTTTGAATTAAAATATTTAAAGCCAATCATTTTCAACCAACCCAAATTCCCTGGCCACCATTTGAGAGAGGTGGTTGTTGGGGAGTGCAGCACGAATTCTTGAGCCGACTTGTCGAAAGTGGCTGTTGTCTCCAGTTTGCGCAGGTTCGTTCCTTAAACAGAATTATGAAACATCGAATATCAAAATATCTTGATCAGTGATCATTGGAGTGCTCTCAACAAAAATTCATGGTTTGATAAGAATGGAAAATTGTGAACGTCTGTTTTCATAATCCTTATCATTTATAAGTTTCTGAATTGGAACATTCGAAAAATCAATAAATATTGTAGTGTGTAAATTAAACAGAATGTTTGTCTTTTTTTATTAAAACATGCCAAATAAACCGACCATGCCCCATTTCAGTCTGAGCGTAAGTGCCGATGATCTCCCGATTGATAGCCCTGGTGAGCCATTTGCTCTTCTGCTCGTCACTGGCCAGTGCAATCAGCGAGGGCATGAACATCGAAGCGTGGAGTGCAAGGGGGTTGCCTTCGCAACCGATCACTTCGCTGCAAGTCAAAATTTCCTCCTTAAAACTTTAGGGTCCATTTTTGTACTCCCTAGGTTTGATTGATTCAGAAGTATTGAAGGGAAAGTCTTGAAAATTTTGTAAAAATAAGAAAGAAGGACTATCTTTCTTACTTGGTGACATGAGCCATTTCTGCGGGATTTGCTTTATCAGCGATTTTATCTAGATGCTTTGTCAGATGGTACGACTGAATTAAATGTTTTTTTTTTCAAAAAATAAACAAATTAGTGACCTTTCTAGCAGAATTTTCGATCTTCTCCTCCCTGGACATGAAGGCGGGATCGACGGTGTCGTGCAGATCGGGAATCTCGGCGATTTTCCGAGTGATTTCACGACGTCTTTCGGCAAACTGAAAGACAATTGCTTTCCGAGGTTCAATTCTAATTTGGAAGTAGTTTAACAAATGTTTTTCTCTGGATATTTTGAGCGATTTTTTACGATTCTATCTCCGATATCTTCGAAATTCACTTTATTCAGCTCTGATCGTAGTGAAAATTGCACACAAATGATAGGATAAAATACGAAATTTCCGATATGGAAAGGTACAAAACTTTCGCCAAAATTTCCTCCCACCTTGTGTCCTTCGTAGATGACAGCAGCCATTTGATTCGTGTCGAAAGTGGCCTTCGTTCGCTCCTCCGTCAGAAGCGGATTGTCGTTCGGGCAAATTTGCGAATTCAGAGGCATTTTGCAGGAAGTCTGGGGGAAAACAATAAATGAAAATCAAAAGGATCGAAATAGAAAATGTGAAACGTGATTCTGGGTTCGTTTTGCGATCTTTTCTAACAATCATTATCAGGAAAGAGAAAGAGGCCACACTGTAGTCCAATGCATTCAATTTAATGACTGACAGGGAATTGTAGGCTAAAATATAGCCCACTTTATTGCAAAATAAATGATATGTTTTGAAAAACGTGATATTTGTATCTATTATGAAAATGGTATTCAAAAATAAATTGAAATCATCAGATAGGGGGAAAAATCGCTTACTTTTGTCGAGTGCCATAATTCTCGATGATCGACCGGTCATAATTTAATCTCTGAAATAAATTTAGGAGTTAAGAACTTTTCAAAGCACTAGTTATTTCATGCTGGTCAGCAAGGCAATCGTAGCAATTTTCATAAATTGTAAATTTTCCATTCTAAAATTCATTTTATTTCCTTCTTGAAAAACATAACGTACTCGTACGGGAAATGATTGAACAAACGAAACAAATCACCTAAATTCGATTTGAAGGCAGAAGAAAAACATTGAAAATCAACAACTCGATGGAAACTGAAAGTCTCTAAACTATCCACTAAAACTAAAATGAAATTTGAATAAAATAAATAAGTTCCGGTCAGAAGTGGGTATACTTCAGACTTGGGACTTTTTTTTTAATTTGGCCATCGCATCGCGGTTTGTGGTGGAAAAGTCCCAAGTCTGGTATACTTTTCTTTAATAGCTTGAAATTATCTATAAACAAATATACTCACATATTTCCAAAGATAGAATTCCTTCTAACTAGTCATTTGTCCTGCTCCGCATCAAATTCTGTCGCATCTCTCATTCAGAGCCGTCATCGTCCTCTCGCGAACCACCTGATCCACGTCCAGTTCGTTTCGGAGACTTCGCATCTGAAAAAGATAAAGGATAATTTAAAAATTTCAGAACAATTATAAATTTCCAAGAAAGTTTGTTCGAAAATGACTAGAATAAAAGTACGGTCGTAATTTTCGAACAAAGGTTTAAAAATACCTGACTATTTTCTTGTAAATTAATGGAAAAGTGTTCTCAATGTACAACATTTTTTAATGAAAATTGTGTTCCCTGAATTCAAATATAGCTGTACATCGAGGGTATTTGAGATTATGGATCTCTAGGATTCCTAATTTCTAACATTTAGAATCCTGACAGCCCTTCAAAAACGTGGCACTTTTGATAAAATAATGTAGAGTGAATCAAGAACGAACCGTAGTTTTAGCGAATCTGGCCTCTATGGGACTGGAGTCCTCAATCTGCGCGGCCCTTTTCCTGTTTTCCTCGGCGCATCGCTCGATCATCTCGACTCGCTCACGGAGCATTCGTTCCAACTAAAATTTGAAAATATAAGAATAAATTAAAACAAAAAATTGACCGTATTTCTGAGCTCCTCGCACTTCTTGCGGCATTTTTCCGTAGTCGCTCCGAACGATTTCGTGGGCAACGCGTCGTTCAGCTCCAGAATTATCGAATCGTCTGCCTGGCAAAAAACCAATTTATTTTCTATTTCAAAAGAAAAGTCTAAAAATTTTTTAAAAATCAATGCTAACTTTTCTCAAATTGGCGATTTTAGTCATAACGGCTCCGAGGTCGAAACAGTTCACTGATATCCCATCCTTCGAAGTCGCCATCTAATTACCTAAAAATGGAAAGGTAAAAACTAGAAAAATAAATGAAAAAAATTCAAAGTCGAAAGCACACTGCGTTATGCAACTAACATTGCGCTCTCGATGTGAGGAAGTTCGCTGACCAGCGACTGTAGTGGTGCGAAGCGAGGGAGACACGCTTTTCAAAGAAAGCTTGACGAAAAAGTTTGGCAATGGAGCATATTTTCTAATGCGAGGCTCAAGATCCTAGTCGAATGTTAATTTTGTGTGAAGGTTCGTGAGTTTTTTTCCATTAATCGTTGCGACTTGTCTTTGAGCATTCAAAACAGTGGAGTTAACTTATGAAAATTCAATCTTTACAAATAGTTTATTCCAACTTTAAAAATCGAATGAAATCGTGTTTATATTTACAGTAGATTTGCCCGGTCGTTTTAAACCATCCAGCACGGATCTGGACAATCCCTCACGAATGCTTTCAGGGTTGGTTCGTCCACCTGAAAATTTCAACCAAATAATCAGACTAATTTTTAAAATAATAAAATAATTTGGTGAAATAGGACATTTTGAAGTAGTTTTGAACCAAACGCAACTTTTAAAATAGATTGAATACAGTTCTCATGAACGAGTAATTCTGAAATTTAGTAGAATTATAAAGGATTAAAGGTGCATAAATTTCTGACAAATTTCAGGCAGATCTGCCCATGAAGGATAGTTTTACTTTTCATTTTTGGAATCACATGTGGTTCCAAACTTTTGCTCGTCACTATTTCTGAATACCTGCATAACTGCTGTGTAGACCGTTACTTTGTTTAGGTTTGGCTTCGAGCTCAACACCTAAAATAGCAAATATTTGCAAAAATCAGTGAAAAAATTACTTGATACAATCCCGCATGACTAACTCCGTATGTCGTTAGCTTCTTCATGCAATCGTTTCCTGGGGTCCTTCTGTCGTCGAAATAGATCGTTGGCTTGTCCCAGTCGTAATTGGTTTGGAGCACAAAGAACCCGTCAGGTTTCGACGTGTCAATTACCTAAATTACTGTGTCGACACTGGTAATAGTCACTTTTGCTACGTCAATGTGAACAGTTTCATTAGGCGATCTCGAAATGACTGCGCCTTCTCCAGGCTGTCTTCCGCCGACAATGAAATAGGCTGGCGCCATAATCGGAGTGTTTGACAGATAGTCAATTGCCTGAATTCTTCGGAAATGTCTAATGGAAAAGGGATAATCTCTACTTCAGCATAATTGTTGCATTTCTCCATGACGTCTCTGTCAGCAAACAGCACGAAGGCCATATCGTTGATGCCTCGATAAAAGAAATTGTATAGGTTCGAAGCGATTCCACCTCCTCGAGAATTTGTCGAAATTGTGAACGCATGAGGTTTCAATCCTGAAACGAAATAGTTCGTCCTACATTTCTGTAATCTCTTATGGACCGGTAAGAATTCCAGCCAATCCTGCGAATGTCGTCGCCTTGTAGACGATCTGGCCCTGTCTCAAGAAATTGACGTTGATTACGAGTTCCTTCAGAGCGATTGTTTGTTGCCAGGTTTTCTCCGTGATATTCCAATAGAACAGAAATCCGAAATCTTGATTCCTAGAATTGATAAATTAGATCTTGCAAACAATAGAAAATAGCTGATGTGATGAAATATATCGAAATTGACGTGATTCGATATCATCAATGATACTTTTCGAGTTAGTAAAATAATGTTTCGATCACGGAAAGGTTTGTATTGAGAAAGTCAATTCGTGTGGCGAACTCGCCAGTATTTTCAATTCAGCTGTTTTCTACACTTCGACGCTTTTAGCTTTGTACGTGATGAATAATATTATGTTCCCCAATCGCTATATTTATATCCGCGAGATGTTTATTTTCTGTTATTTGTTTAGAATCAGTCAATAAAGTTTGAATAATACGATCTGTGTTCCGACTACTGATTTCTATTCGCTTTGCACGAGCTCTACTACAACAGAACGCCAAGAAGTATAGTTCTTTCGCGTTTTATACTCGAACATGAATATTTCGTTCGTCTTCAAGCAAAATAGAATTAAAAAGTATAATGTTATAGTTTCTAGTTCTGGCATGAGATAAGTTTGTATCTCTTTGATTCACAAAGTGTTTGATATTTTTCCTGTTCAATTCATACTTTTCAATATTTTTTACTTTTCCGGTGACATGCTTCTTTACAGCATTTTATCTTATTTTATTAGTTACCTTGCGTGATAGATTTTGCCGTTGGGATCTTGAGCAACAATTGAGGTGCATCCTTTGCTGATCTCATAGAACATGTTCAATAAAGCGACCTCTCCGACTGATACGCCAGATGCTTCTGCAATTCCCTGAAAACCTCTATCAAGTGAAAACTATTTCAAGCAATCTCACATAGATTTCATCCCTGTAGGGATAGGGAACATACGGCATTCCTTTCTCTGCCAGAGAGACCAGCATGTCGTAAATGTGAACGTCGATCAAGTAAAGCATCATTCGAACCGTGTCCAAGGCAGCTAGAATCTGAAATGATTGAGTAGTGAAACTTGAATAGCTTGGCGGAGTGAATTTGGCAATTGGAGTTGCTACAAATGAATTTACTAGCAGAAGCATGGTATGCTGATGGTGTTTTAGCTTCGTACATGCCTCAAATCTGAACTTGCTTTCTGGATTAAACCGAATAGGAAATTTTTAAGTTCGAAACTAATCATATTTAATAAAGTTTTTCTTTTTTCAAATCGAAAAATAGCGTTTGCAAAAACAATAAATGAACCGAAATATTTATAAAAAAAAGTTTGAACCATTCCCATTGTAAAGAACCGAATACATTCATACAGCTGCATAGGAAAACTTTGCAAACTTCTTACTTGTGGTCCATGAGATCTTGCGACATCCTTCCATCGCTCTGTAGGTTCTAAATCGAGATTGATGTTGTACCACGGAACTGACATATCGGATGGATCGTATACTTCTGGCTGAATTAATGAATATCGAATATCTTATCTGATAAGAAAAATATTTGTCGTACTTCTCCAACGAGGCATTTTGCTGCATAAATTCCCATTGGATCTTCAGCTTGAATCAATCCAAGTGAGGAAAGTATAGCAAAGCAAATGAACATCCGTGGCATCGCTAGAATTAATGATTTCAAAACAAAATTAAAGAATAGTCACGATCAAAATGTGCCTTAGCATGTGTCTAACCGAAAATTTATAAGCGTTAATTTGCGTGCTCGTGGGAAATCGGCAGCTGCTGATTACTCTCACCTATCTGTGTCTTTGTATTTCCATACATTCTTTGTCATTCCTTTGCTCTATTTGGAAAGAATATAGTGAGGTTGTGATGAGTTCAGCACGAATGTTTGTGCAGGAATCATTGGTCAAAGTCGAGCCAAATCATGATGGTCAGGGCATTCAGTTATGGAAAAATTAGCGTTTATCATGCTTTATTCCAACTATTTTGTAGTTTTATTAATGAGCCAGTAGAAACAAACTTAGATATAAAAAACCTAAAATAACACAGAATAATCCCTTAATATGTACAATCATGATACAAAGGTAATGAAAATATTACGCTGTTAAGAAAGTCCTGCACCAAAAAAATCAATTTTCATTTATTCATAACTTTATTTAAAACCATCAAGAACCAACAATATATTCACCATTGAAACCCATAATCTTCGCCCATCTATTGGGCAGATCATTGATGCTTTTCGCCTAGAATTCGAGAAACTGACAGTCTTGTCTGCAGGAAGCAGCTCGTAGTAGATGACTGTTCGAAGTTGGGGTTCACTTATCATGGTCGTAAGTTATCGAAACCCTGGGTGCGGGCCCTTATATACCCATGTGGTGATAGCTTCGAGAACATTCTACAAGGTTTTCACACTTATTAGGGCATTTGACTCATTTCTAGAAAATTCCAGATTTTTTATTTTTTTATTTTTGGTGCAGGATTTTCCTGACAGCCTAATACTTAAATGCTAGCAATTTAATGATTTCTTCTGCGAAATTATCATATTCATTGGGATGAAATATTCTGACTAAGAACGAAAAGCAATTCCTGTCGCTTTATCTTGAAAATTTATCATGTTTATTCAATTTTCAAAGTGCATATGCACACGCAAATTCTACAAGACCTTTGTATTAAACACAAATCAAAAAATGTGATTTTTGTACATCCCTGATGAGTTCAGAACAAATTAGCTGATTACGCATTTTGAAGTCTCGTCTTCGGCAGTCTTACTGGATGCTATCCTGAAATTTGTGCATATTCCCACATTTATTATCGTGAAAAGCCTAACCCATATTCCTTCAGTTTGGCTTCAAATTCCTGCTCGCTAGCTTCAGTTAGTTCCCTAGTCGATGTCAAATCACAGGATTTGTTTATGAAATCATCATCAATTATGCTCAGGATTTCTTTTTTTTGATCCTCTGATAACTAAACTTTATTTTTGTCAATTTTTTAAAAAGCGTTTAACTATTTTACCGCTAGATTCTCTTCTACAGCCCTTTTAGCTTTATAAAGTTTGTTTTCAAAGTCGTATCGAAGCTGGACGAATTCAGTAAATTCATCGTCTTCCTGCTTATTATTTGTAGCTTCATTGACGATACATCGTATATCAACCTTAAGATATATTTTCCAAATTATTTAGCTAGAACCAATTGAAGTAAGATAGAGCTGCGTGAAATTTCGAAATCGCCTTGGCTTGATACAATTTTTACTTTGTCGTTTACCTTCCTCTTCTATTTTTTTCTCTTCTTAGTGTCTCGCAGCGAAAAATTCATCATTTTTGGTCAAAATTCAAGAAACAGCGGAAAATAAGCGATTTTGTCGGGCTCTTTTCATTAGTGTTATTTTTGTTTCTAGACGATGATCCTTCTTCACGCAGCTCTGACCAGACTTTTGATAATTGAAAGTGAGCTCCATCGCTTGATAAAAGGCAACTCAGTAAAAGAAGACAAACGAAATTTATAAGCACCGCAATTTAAAGTTTTTCTTGCCCTTATGCTATAGGGCTGGCAGCGAAATGCAAACATTATTCATTTCGTTTTTGCAGCTCTTTTACAATTTATCTTGGTAAAATACGGTTCAATGATATCAGATAGCGTTTTACGAATAAAAAATCTCACTTCACTATGAGCCGATCCATCATACTGAATCGCGATTGATGTACAGTTATCAGTGTCTTTCTCCAGTTCTGTCACATGCAATATGCCATTTGCATCCACTAAGAAGGTTGTCTGAAAGAAGGATGACTTATTTGAGCTGATTACTTTTTTCCTATTCACCGCCAACTCCTTTCCGGCTGGACCGATATGTTGCAATTTTAGATGCACTTTGCCTATCTTGAAGTTCTTTTTGACATTGGCACGCTCGCCCTCATACACGAAGAATTCTGATGAAGTCTGGTAGTCGTGGGAAGTCGCAGAGAGTATCGTATTCTGAAAAGGCGAAAGTGTTATAATTATGCTCAATATTGCCTCGGTTTGAACTTTTTCGATTTTTCGCATTTTATTTGCTAGGGAGTACCTTCATCAAATTGAAAAAATATGCCTGGTGGTAATGCAAATCCCTTCTAAACAAGGCGTAGCTTAATTAAACTACCTGTGCAGTTTCCTCTCAAGTTAAAATATTTTTAAATTCTATTATGAACCTCTTATGCTTCAACTTTTCATTGAGTATGCTATCTTTCAGACCAATATTCTAGTTTTTAGTTAGTGAAAGCCTGTTTAAGTCGGGTTTTATCAGAGATTGCAAATGCGCAAAAATTACTTGTCGGTTTAGGATGATGAAGATCAGAGGTGAATACTTTGATATCATGAATTAGCCTTTCTACAGATAAAAATAGTCTGACTTACCTTGCAAGGGTATATCGTTCCTCTCGGAATGGCGATTTCAAAGAGATTGAATCGCAGTCCGATTCCAAGTGATAGCGGGATGATTTCATGAATTTCGAATTGGGGCTTCTTCGAGGTAGAGGTAGAAGGCTTCTTCAAAAAGTTAGTTAATGTTCTTATTGAACACCTTTCAAGCGCTCACATTTTGCTCCCACAAGTCAAACGCCATGATGGCGGCGCCCTGAGCAATTGCGTGTTCCGGATGAACCCCTTGCGAGATTTTGTCTCTGCCGAATTTCTGACCGATCAAATGTTGGATGTAGACTATTCGGCTCGAGCCTCCGACAAGTAACTGAAAAATTAAATTTGAAAATAAAAGGAGATTTAATCACTAGCAATATCGAGACGAAAATTATTTTTTTTAATCAGACTGAAACACTTGCGCCTATTCTTTTCAAGAAAAAAATAAGTTTATTGAGAGTGCTCTACACATTTTTTGAAAAGGCTTTATGCAACGCGTTTGTGCAGCAGTCGAAAAGACGTAGAGTTAATTGATTTGTCGCTGCTCCGTATCTATTCTCTCTGATTCTACCGCATTTTCTGCTAATCTATCGAATCTATGAAAGGAAACAACGCGATTTACTGTTTTTTTCAATTGTCGTTTATGCTTTTTATCGACTTTGAAAAGAAGAGACAGTGTACTGAGGTCGAAAATGAAATTGTATCTCAAAATTTTCTATGCGGAAGTTAAACTCGCCGAAAAATTATTTAAATCGAAATTCTGTCTCGTTTCTGATCACTAACCACTTGATCGATTTCCTCGGCTGTCAGGTGAGCCTGTTCTAGCACGGAATCGATAATGCTCAAAGTTGCATGAAAGAGATCACCGCAGAGTTCGTTGAACAAATCCCTCGTCAACTCGTAGTTCAGGTCGATATCTCGAAGAACATTTCCTACCTAGAATACGAAAGAAAAATGTGATTTATCATGACAATTTGTAAATGAAGACCAAGGCTGCAAATTTGAGACACGATCGGACACCGTTTGGGCATTTATTTGCAGCCCTGCTCGCAACAGGGACGCGATAAAGCGATTTATTTGTTTTCAAACCCATTTTCAGCCCGAACCCCGCAACTTTTGGGAAAATTCCCAACTACATATTATTTTTTATCGCATATCTCCGCGCTTGGGAAGAAAAGCCAGAATAAAATCATCCAGATCTCGAGATCTGAACGATCACCACATTTGCTCCTTTGTAAAGAATTTCTGCAAAGAGGCGGAGTTTGCGCCCTCTAGATACAGGTACGATTTTCATACCTGTGGGCAGCCCTGATTATGACTTTCTGGGTTGAATAACTTTCGACGCCATTTTCAATCTTTTCTTTTCTTCAATTTGGACTTTGCCAATTTTTCATTTACATATTTTCCTGATAATGTACTCACGAAAACGTCAGCTATTGTTCGGTTGTGTGATAGCTGCTCCTTCGCATCGATGCAAACAGCTCGCAAATTTCGGAGCATCTTTGGGTTATTCGGATATTCGTATCCGTGGTTTTCTTCGAACCTTTTCATATAGTAATCTACCAAGACGTTGTCAAAATCTTGACCTCCTAAATTAGTCTTGTTTGGTAGCTGAATTAAATATAGAATAAACCCAAATGAGCATGCCCATCGACGCCTAGCACCATTAACTTCGACTTGTCAATCTTCCGAACAATCGATACATCGAAGGTTCCTAAATTTCGTAATGATTTTGGCGCTATGGATTGTTGTACTATGGCTCGTTAGGAAGTCGATATTGCATACTCTTTGCAAATCGATGTTGCACGAGCCACGTCTCTCCTTCCCCTCACTATTCCTTTTCCCTTTTCTCTGTTATCTATTCCGTCTCTTTAGGGTGTATGCTATTTCGAGGGGTTGAGCCTAGGGGGGAGGGTTGCAAAATGTGTACAATATCTACCTTCTCGCAAGCAATAATATGAAAATTTGAGAGCAATGACGAAAAGTTTTTCATCGGTGTCGGTGAAAGATACTCATTGATTTATCTTAGCGTTAATTCACCGAATTTAAGTTCCATCTCAGATGCAAGAATGCGTGTTATTCTGTTTTGCTTGTAAATGTTTTGAGCTGCGAATATTTCGACTCCAAATTATCTCAAATCTTGATTGTGATTGAACAACTATTGCTCATTTTGTGATGAAAACTTCTTCCTTACATTCTGCTTCCGTTTGAATTGTATTGTCAATTTCTGTTGTTCATTTTATGCTATAATTGTTCGAAAATTTATCTTCAACTCTTTAACAATAAATAAACTACACGCACCTCCTCCCAGATCATAGATGAGAACGACTTTGGAATCGCTATTCTTCACCCCGTGAGCGATTGCGGCAGCAGTGGGCTCGTTGAGCAATCTGAGCACATTCATCCCGGTCAGTTCAGCTGCTCTCTTCGTTTCAATCCTCTGCTTTCTGTTGAAATTCGCTGGTACTGTTATCACACAGTCGGTCACTTTCGCTTCTAGTCTTTTCTAAAATTTAGAAAATAAGTGAGGCAACTCAATCGTCCTTGGAAATCAGTTCGTTTTTTCATAATTCGATGACAATCAAGATCGTGCAAAATTATTCATGAAGTGATTCGAGTTTGTCTCACAAAGAATATTAGGAGTTGACTTCCAACAACCTCATAAAGTCCTAAGCAAGTTATAAATTTTCTCTCATGTCTAAAAATAGTCTTTGCACTGTTGCTTGAAGAGTAAACAATGATGATTTGATTGGCTATCAGTCAGCATTCCATGTTCTCACTTCAGCATCAGCCTTCAGCTGACTGAGAATCTCGGCCGAAACCTGTTCAGGTGCAATATGCCTCGTGTTTTCGTCTTGTTTGACCTCGTAAAGTGGCTTGCCCTCAAATGTTAGAATTCATTCCAAAATCAAATCAATGTTCATCTTACATCTTTATTGACGATGTTGAATTGCCAGAATTTCATGTCATCTTGCACGGACTGGTCATAGAACTGCCTGCCGATAAGTCTCTTCGAATCTGAAACTTCTTCATCAGCGCTTTATTTTCACCTATCACGTATAAATTAACTTTTGAGCTTTAAATGCGTAAAAAATAACAACAAATTTTGCATTACGAAAATTAATAATGAAATATGTAGAATTTTGTTTTGAAGAGAAAATTCAATTGAAATTAAGCCAGAAATTTGGAATCTGATCTGGGTTTGGGCTCATCGATTTATGAACGCAACTATCACATTTTTTATCTGCCTTTTAGTTTTTTTCGTATTCAAAAAATTCTCATAATAATTGAATAAATATTTTCAGATTTTTTTACCATAGAGAACGTTTCCAACGTCCTTGGAGCCCTTCAGCACGTGATACGCACTCTCTCCCACTTGAACGGCTCCGTTCTTCTCATAGGCCACTACCGATGGAGTTGTAAATCGACCTGAACACGTTTCATTTCCCATTATTTTTACCGTAATTCATATTCATTGCTAGTACATTTCGAACACTCCCGCCGCGATCCGACTACACATGAAGTAGTTTAATTTAATTAACGGCTTTCGAAACAATTAGAAATTCGGTTATTTTTTAAAGTTTGTACATTTTGATGAAGTGATATGTGGTGTTATATCAATCTCCATGAAGATTATAGGTAAAAATAGTTGAAAATGCTCGAAACTCAGCTCGAAATTACTCTTTGAAAAATTTTTAAATTAAGAAAATTGGAACTTCAAATGGCATATTCTAATGAATGGAGAAAGTAATAAACCATTAAAATTTGAAAATTTTCGAATAATAATGGAATTTTATGCAGCATTAAAATCCGTAAGAGAAAGAAATAAAATACATATTTGGCAATAATTTGGAAATATATTAATAAGTTGTGATAAATTAATCAGCTTCCATATTTTCTGAGCACTCACCATAACTGTTGCTGATGATTTCGACCGGGGAATCTGCACTTTGTTTGAACGCGACCACGCACTGCGTGGTACCCAAATCGATGCCGATTGCCACCATTAGATTGGCAAAAAGAAAAGGGGCAAAACGATTCAGTCGAGAGGAGAAACCACAGCTAACAAACCGATCAATGCAATGCCTTTTGCAGGGAAAATAGTTGACTGAAAAAGGATCGGATTGGAAAAGAAACCATTGCATAATCGATAAAAAAAATGAAATATGGCGCAAACTATAATGGAAAAGAACTCAATAAAAATAGACAGCTTATTTTTGAAGAAGCAGCAAATTGGAAAGAGAAAACATTTGAAGTTGATTCGAGATGAATTGTTATACGTCACATAAAGGGCAAACATCTTATGAAATAAGATTCGATAAGATAAAAGGCGAATTTTCAGCAGGGGTCAATTTCATGACAATGATATCAGTTTCAATACTGGTACTAAAACAGATAATGATGATCGATATCAATTTTACTGCCATACAAATTTGATCAAAATTACATTTCTACTGCTCACAATCAGTACAAAACTAAGGAGAATCTCATTTTTCTCTTGGCAGAATGAAAAAATGAATGAAGGATGAAAACAGCTGATTTGTATCGTTCTCGTCCTGACAATTTGAGAGAAATAAACAGGCCAACGCATCGCCAGGCAATCACAAAAGCACATAAAATTTTTGATTTGCTGCCTCGAGTTTAGGAAGGCAAAAGTGTCATAAATGGAAAGGAGAAAAGGAACAGGGGCAGGGACAGGAGTGGGGTAAGAAAAGAGAGCGATTGGAGAAAAGATTAGTTCCAAAACGGTTGAAATGCAAATTGTGTCGTTGAAAAAGTCCAAAGAGAAAACAGCGTTCGCTAAAAACGCGACAGCAGAAATGATAACAAAACGATGATGGGCTAATGGCTCGTTTAGACTGCTGAATGATGAAGACATTGAGTTTCTGAATGTTTCGCGAAGTGTTGTGAAAAAATCGTCGTTCGAATTGCTAAATGTCCCTCAGCATTTGTACAGTTATGATTCAGGTTATAATGACGATAAAAAAGAAAAATAAACCAATGCGTTGTTATGATAAGCCGAAAAGCTTAGTGTTGAAATGCCTGTTTTGAGTAAAATTTGACAGCATATTGAATCTTTAACACAGCATATATTATAATGAGCAGTTTATTTTTACATCGAATTTCATTCACTCTAGAATTATCAATTGACCTGAACTTTTTCTCAAATAATGGTTTTATATTTTATCTTATTTATAGCTTAATTTCGAATCGATTAGATTGATTTAGATGAATGTGATTTGTAACTTATTAAAATTTGTATGCAATTTAATAAAGTTTCATATAATCGAAAGTGCATTAATTACAAACTCGGATTATTTAATGATGAAATTTTAAGATAAGCAAATAGTTGCTCATTATGTTCAATTCTTGAATCTTGTTTACGCCTTATAAAACTTTAGCATAGTGTCAAACATTTTTTATTCGAATGAAGCATCTATATTTGTTGTTGTTTTTTTTTTTAATAAATGAATATTTTATCGAAACTCAAATCAGAAGACGTGGACTGGGGTTTCTTGTCAAAAATAGGAAAAGCCATTGGAGGTACGCTGAGTACATTGGCGAATCCAATCACATCTGCAATTAAAACTGTTTCAAATGTCATCACCGGCAATTCCGTATTATTATTATTTTTTAAAATACATTTCTTTCTTTTCTTTATATTTTGAAAATTTATATCTGCATTATGATGATAGGATGTGCTAAGAACTGATTTAGCGGCGACGTCAAGAAATACATTCGCAACAAATTGCGATTGCAGAAAGAGAAGCTGAGAGAAAAACTCAATTGGAGAACCTACAACTCAATCAGGAACACGAACTAAGAGTTAGTTTACAACTATATGTAACTTTTCATCGAGATTTGCGTTTTAGCAAGCTCAACTGAAACAGGAAATCGATCTGAAGAGGCTTGAACATGAAAAGTGGCACAAGGAAGCTGAACTTGAAAACACTAAGAAAATTGTATGAAAGTACTTCCCCGAATATTTCCAATCTACTAGTAACTGACAGGCTGAGATGGAACAAGAAAGACTCAATCGGATCCTCGCTGATGCAAACGCGACGAGTGAACAGATCGTAGAACAGCAGCGATTGGCTGCAGAAGCTGAAGAGAAGGCGACGAAGGAGGCTGAAAGGTGAGATGAAAATTTGATAAAACGGCTATCGTATATCAGATCGTTGAAGATATGATATCCTAAAAGGTAAAGTTATGTTTTTCTTCAATGTCTAAAAATTGACAATCTCGTTGTTGTCAGCGAAGATGCATGAAGTTCGGTCCTAAAGAGTACGATCTTCATGTGCGTTGGCGGATTTTAAACAAAATTCATCACTTTTTATTTAGATCTGTTTCCCACAAATTTAATAATTTAACGAAAATGTTCCCTAGGAATAATGAAATAGAAATTTCAAAATGCAAGTGCTCGATAGTGTGTACAAAGCGTATTTTCCGAGTTTCAATACAAACAAATTTGTTAGCAATAACCGAATGATATTTCAGAATCGCAGAAGATCATCGAAAGAAAATGGAAGACTTCGAAGTGAAGCGAGCTTCGGAACATGCTGAAATCAGACAGAGATACGAAACGAGATCGCAGGAAATGAGAGCGGAAGCAGAACGAGACAGGGAGCTGATGGAGAGGAACAGACAGGAACAGATCAGGCTGCATAAAGTTAGAACTGAAGAATAATCTGAAATAGGATAATAATTCATTTAGGAAATCGAAGAACAGACACAGAAAAGACATGAATTGGAGATAAAATTACTGAACGAGTTGATGGAGAACAAGCAGATCAAGAGGGTGGAAATGGTATAACTTCAATTTTCAAGTTTAAAGAAAAACCAATGTTGTTATAAATCATTAAAGTGATACATAAGCTATAGCCACTGCAATAGTGAAAGCTAATAGACCTGGAATAGCTAAAAATTTCTTTCATGATATGATCAATCACATAATCAGTTTCATAAATTTATGCAGATTATTGAGAAATGAACAAGGAACGAGAAACTACAACTTCTAAAAACTAGAAGCTTGGTA
The DNA here is from genome assembly GCA_002287525.1 of Diploscapter pachys. NCBI lineage: Eukaryota > Metazoa > Nematoda > Chromadorea > Rhabditida > Rhabditidae > Diploscapter > Diploscapter pachys. The sequence continues at coordinate 142,741 of LIAE01010213.1, read as the reverse complement.
TTTCAGAGTGCAGAATTGAAAGCTGAAATCGAGGAAGCAAAAAGAGAAACTGAGAAGCGATACAAGGAGGAATTGGATGCTTTGAAAACACAGAAACAGAAGGAAGCTGAGTGGTACAAGGAAGTGATGCAGCAGTTGAATGCGGAATCCGAACAGCTAGATGCCAACCATAGGGAGAGGATGAAATGGTGAGTAATAATACATTTGAATTGTTTCAATCGAGTCATCGGGAGAATAGAGTAGCCATTTCCTAACAATTTTCTGTTCAGAAAAAGGCGATCCATGAGAGTGCCATGTTATTCGATTCCCACATGCAACTTGTCACTCAGCAGACGAAGATCATGGGGGAGCTCTGCCAAATTGCCAATCAACAAGTTCCAAATTCGAATTTCAATAATATCGTAAGCATAGTATATTGAACCGAATCAAAATTGTATCTTTTAGATGTCAAAAAACGCTGAAGAATTGATGAAAATTCAGGATCTTTCAGTGAAATTCCATCACAAGGTTCAGCGGATAATTTTGTAACATATTTTAATATGATTAATTAAGATTAACATTTTGAGCCAGACCAAAGCAAATATGAAAAGTAATTCGTTGGAAGCTCAAAACGCTCAGGTTTGTATGTATGAACTAGGGTGTAATTCGGAAATTTCACAGCCTCGGAAACTTGAAAAAAATAGTTGTATGAATTAGATATAACTTTCGCCATAATTTCCTATCCATAATTACTATTTCGCCAAGTGAGAGATAGAGATAATTCTAGATAATGGTTGAAGATTAGGGAATATTTGAAATCTTGCAGTTCGCAAAGGATCAGCTTAAGAATAAACTTGAATTATGGACAGAAGAAGCGAACCACAATTATAACAAAATTTCTCACTTGAAATTGGAAGAAGAAGACGTTCAAAAGAAAGCTATTGTAAGGGATACGCATCATTTCAAGATCAATTTTACTTATTTCTAGCAAATACTGGATGATACCGCCAATATTTATAGAAAAATTCTCGAGGTGGTGATGGATTTTGAAATAAAGGTTCGTTGATTCACACCTGACGATCGTTTGAATTCATGAATAATTTAGGGAGCACAAACTTCTCAAGTTGACGATTTGAAGAAACTCGAAGATGAGGCTCGAGCCTTGTCGCGAGATTTGCCTAGAGCCAGAAATGTCTATGAAGCTGTGGGTAGTCATGCTTTACAGGTAAATTATAAACGTTTCTATGAAGTTGTTTTTTACTAAAATGTTTAGGAAGTTCGACAATCATTTGCATTGGCTTCATCGGCTCAGAATCTCTCCATCGAATCTGGAAACAATTCAGCGGCAAAATCTAACGAAATTTCTAAATAATATTCTGGATGCTAACAGGACTCTTTTAATAATGCATTCATACGTCCTTGAGATCTTTATTCGAAGTTTTTTCTTTTTAATTCTAAAAATAGATTATTATTATTTAAGCTTTATTTTCAAAATATCCATATTTCTGATGATACATTAAAGTAATAAACTATGCATGAACATGATGATAATCAGGATCAAGAGGGAGTTATTGTAAATTTCGACTCCGACTTTCAAAACCCAACTCCATCTTGGCTTTGAGATTAATAAATAGAGGTCAAATTGTCGCAACATCTGATCTTCAAAGATGAGAATTTACTTGTAATTCTAGGATCTAGGGAGAACTTTCGTCAAGCGAAAACAAAATATAGGGGGTAGGTCGCATGAAATTTCTGACGATTGTCCTCCCTAGTCTGATCATTCTTCAACAGACGTGATTTCGATTGCTTTGAAACCATTTTGCTCAAATTTGTTGTTATACTTTATGAGAAGTCTGCTACCTCTAGCAGTTTGCGATTCCATTCGATTGCTTCTATCGAGTTTCTTCCAATTCTCATCTGGCAAGAAGCTGCACAGATTCTTCAATTGAATATTTCCCGTTACTTCCATGCAGAAATTGAACGATGCTTCGATATTCAGTTTGTGAATCATCTAGATTTCATTCATTCAGTCAAACGACGATAATTGTTTAGAAACATTCGAGATTAATTCATTCGAAATTTTTTTTAATTGAAAATATGTGTGTAATTTTTGATTATTTTAAAGCTCAAAATTCATCTATCTCAAAAATAGTAATTGTCTGTTTCTAAAAATAATCGTGGTTGTTTACTTGGACTAATTGAGGATACGAATTTTGCGGCGCATCTTTCTCAATCCTTCTGGGAGACAATTTGTCGATGTTTGTGTCGTGGCGTATTTTGATAGCCCCTGTAAGCAGTGGACGTCATTATTTGCCATAATTAACATAAGTTACAGTAAAATTTGTTTAGATTGTGATCAGAACGAATATGCAGAACATTCTATGCTCATTTTCACACAGGCAAATTTGAATGAAACACTAACGAATGCAATTTTATTTGATAACTTCGCGTGCAAATTTTCATTCTAATTGTAGGTATAAATGGGTGTAACTTGCTCAACTCTCATAAGCATAGCCATTCGGAACTGCCGATTATCACGGTATTTCAATTTTCACCTCGTTTGAAGATCCTCTTCCACAATGCATCTGCTTCCCCTGTGAGATAGTCCTCGAGATAGTTCCTCTCCAATCCAACCACCAAATTCACTCTGTCGCAAATCATTAGACCTTCCTGCTGAGCAAGCAATCGCGACAACCCATTCCACGTCCAAACTGTTGGAGTATCCTGCAAATTGAAACATTTTGGCAAAGTAAAATAAATTCAATTGCAAGGCATGATGTGCTGAAATTCTATCATATATTGAAGTTTTTCTTATCCACTATCAGAATTGTCAACAACAAGATAAGAAATTCTCACAATATTATTGAAGTGTTGTATCTCATTCGTTTTTCCAAGGATATCAACGATGGATAAGAGACTATATCAAGAAGGAACAATACCAAATCGATCGTTTTGATCGTGGAGACTTGACTCAATCTGGCAACAATAGCAGTAAATTCGACGAGCGCGTCTGTCTGATTGGCGAACCGCATCGTCGTGGAAGGGAATACCAAATCAAATGTTCCTGAAATAGTTCAATCCTAGTAGTTTCAAAAGAATTATGTGGCAAATTCTAGATCATCTATGATCCAAAACATTTCATCTCAGAATCAAGTTAGAATCTCATGAATGAGCGAAAATGTGGATTTAGTTTTCCGATTTCAAGGCTGACATTTTCACGTTTTGTTTAGGATAATAAATTCTAACCATTTTCATCGGCATGCTCAACCAACTGCATGATGATGTTGATTGAATACAGGTTCCCAGCAGCCCATCTGTCAGTGTTGAGAGTGCAGATGTGCATGTCGTTGTGTTCGCAGCAGGGCACTTCCATGAACAGAATGTGGCTCATGAACGACACATTCGACAGATTGTCCATGTTGTAGATGTTGAAGTCCACGATGTATCGGCACGATGGAGTCTCCAATTCAGAGTATATGCGATTAGTGTTGACGAAAAAGGGCATTTTTTTTTCAGGAAAAGAAAGATATGGAAAGGGTAACCAAAAATGAAATTTAAAATTTTGTGAAGAGGCAAGTTTACTAAATGATAAAAATATGTTTAAAAAAATTTTGAAAACAAAATTTCCACCCGACACGGTATACAACGGTTTCTCATGGAATTTTTTTTTAGAATAGACTTGATAATAAGATAACTGTCGAAATTTTCTAGATATGACAAGTCATTTCTTTCGGTTAGACAGCTTTAGAGTCATTCGAAATGTCTTCTTCAGTTTCGACAAAGTGAAATTCAAGTGAAGGATCAGCTCTGGATATAAATCTTCGTTTTCTCTAGCTAAAGTTTCAAGAAAGTCATTCTCACCATGGTGTGTTCACAGGCAATCTTGGCGCCAACAAGCTCGTTCAGCTTGATTGTGATGACCCGTTTTTTTCTGGGTTGTCTTTCGATCATCGAATTGTAAGAGCCAATGATGTCTCTACATTTGTGGTTGGTCTTTGCCTGGAGGTGATGAGCTGCCTCGTGAAGGACCTGCATGGGCAGGTGCCAGGGCACCTCGCGGACGAGGCAGGCAGGCAGGATTCCTGACAAATTAGCTATACATCGCTTATATCATTTTGAAAATAATGATGTCAAACGAATAAAAGCTAAGTTATATTTTCGTAACGATGAAATCTCGAATTAGTGAGAAAATGCATGAGAAGGCGGTGTTTTCCGCTAAAGAATGTAGAGACTCTACCTTGTTTTCATCAATATAGAGTAAAATATTCTTACACCTCCTACCACTTTTTCTATCTTCCTAGAGAATTAGAGGTACTCAATTATATCATTTTGAAAGTTTCAAAAACAAAGATCGACTTTTTCCATGACGTCGTAAAGCATTTCAATGCCAGGAGATCAGAAGGAAAATTTCGAAGGTAAAGAATATCATGGCAATGAAAAGACTCGGTACCTTCTTGAAGCGTATGTCACATGCAATCCAATGAGAAAAAAGTATCTTGATGTGTGATGAATGTCGAAATTGGATATTTAGTAGTTCAAAGTGAGAAGTTGGAAAGTAAGCTGGTTGAATCGTGCTACTTTTTGCAGCAGAAAAGTGCATATTGTAGCTGATTTTCTCTAGTTTTCCCCAGGCCTCCAAGCAACTTTGGTCAGCGCTCTTATTCTATACAATCCAGTGCAATTGACGCAAATTCCTCAATTTTTCCCTCTATTCAAATGAATTCAGAGCTCAATTCAAAACACTTTCGAAACTACAAAATTTTGTCGAGCGCAGTTTGGAAAACGCAAAAACATTTTTCTAGTCTAATATTTCTAGGAGACGATCTTTGCAATGCAGAAAAACGATCAAAGCCTATTGAACTTGAAATATTTTTAAAAAATTCTGTATTCAGTACAAATCTATTGCATCACAGAAGAAAAATAAATAAAAAAAATCCGTGAATACGTCCGACTAAATGTTCCTGGAAAACAATCATCGCAAAAACCAACTACAGTATTCATTGTGTATTTGTTCTTTGTACGATGATAATTTTCCAGAATTGAAAAGTTTTGGACGATTTGAAATGAAACGAATAAAATTCTCCTAAATTATGAAGTCGAAAAAGAAGGGAAAGAGAAGAGAGAAGTAAAATGAACCGAAAACGAAACAGTTGAATAAATAAAACAATGCCAGGTCTCACTCCTCATTTCAACAATCAGAATCAAATTAAAATCGAAAAAGTCGAAGTATCGATCGATAGAAATCAGAACCAGCTAAATTATTTAGAAAAGAAGAAGAAGAAGAACCTAAACGAATGAAATTATTGAATCAAAGATAAGAAGAGAAGCGGAGATAAAAGACATTCATTATCGATGATACGTCAAGTTGTGACTAATTTGGATAGGACTATTTGATGAATTGTCGAATAATTTAATCACTCAGATCTCTATCCAGATTGCACAGGTTTTGATAAAAATTCGTGCTTAAATCTCCAAATATGGACATTTTGTGAAAGGAGGACGAGGGATGAAGTTAAAGAGGTCTCAGAAAGACGCTTCAGGTGGACGAGGAGGTCGCGAGTTTGCGGAGATGCTCCATGAACACCTGCAGCGAAACGTCGTCCGTGAACACTGCCGCACCGCTGTCTGGCTGTAAACAGAAAAGTAAATGAAAATCAAGAAAGATTAAAGAATGTAGATTATCTCACCGTCTGCCCGTACATTCCCGCGTTGTTGTGCGTCGTCGTCGGGTTGACTTTCGACAGCAGGAAGCGAGCCTGAAAAGTGATTATTCAGTTTGAATGGGAAAAATAGGAATGCTTTTCAGAAAATGTAGCATAAGGAACTTTCCTTCCTAAAAGAGACTTGGCTCGAATGAATAATACAAAATGTAAATAAATTGATATTTCAGTTGAATCGGAAAGAATTTCAATGAAAATCATATCCTTCTGGAAAATAAAAGAATAAAGACAAAAATGAATGTCTAACCTGTGATCCCTCGTGTTCAGTGACGATGTACCTGGGCATGGGGAACCTCTCCTGGAAGATGGAAGTCGCATCGCCGACTGGGGCCTCGAGCAGCTGCTTGAACGAGGCATATTGAGGATCGTCCTGGTAGTTCAATTTTCGCCACGCTGCGATTTGCTGCAAAACATTCGCATTCTTCGAATAAATAGAATCATTTTCTTTGACAAGCGGAATGTTGAAATATTTGTAACAAATGGAACATACCAATTAAGAAATTTCGTATATTCCAATTAGGAGTAAAAAACGTTAACTTTGAGAGATCCCGAGGAGTTTAGACCTGGTGATTTTTGGAATGAAATGTTGACATCAAAAAAGTTATAATCAAAATTTAGTGCACTCCTGGATACAATCTTTTCTTACTCATTATATATATATATATATATATATATAAGTCCAACAATAAGGAAATAATAAATTATTTTAAAGAAAGAAATTCAACCTGTCCATGGTAGATGAGAACGTGGAAATAGTCGTCCATGAGGAGAATGCGGTCGGGCAGAATCGAGGAAGTGTCCAGTAGGACTGGTTCGGGGGGACCGCTGGAATGAAAATTGAGTGAATGCAAATGGATTATTCTCCTTCTATTGTCAAACAAGCCCTGTGTTTGAAGGTAATGAAGAGAAAATATTTCTAGAAAGTTTACTATTCGCTTTGTTTCTAAAAGCAAAAAACAACAATAACAAAGCATGAGTTCTAAACATGTCATGGATTAAAAAATACTTACTTGAATGAATAGCTGTAGAGGACAGGCTGGATCATGGTGGTGCTCTCCAACACGTTTTCCGAGAACAGAATGTGTCTGTAAATGCGTGTTCTCCCATTTATATTCTCCTCCTTCCTTCTAACCTGTAATACGCAGTTTCATCAGGCGAGGAGTTGAAGACTTGGAGGAACTGCGACCGACGCAGGTGGAAGACGAACTGCGGGAAGAGGGAGAACTTGTCTGTCAGAGTGAACGAACTCGGGTCGTCCTTCTGGTATTGACCGAATTTCTGACACTGAAATTGAAGAATAAGAAAATGCAACATGTCTTTCTTCTTCAAATATTGCTGATAAACACTGGATGAAGTTTGAAAAAAGAAACTAAGTTTCTGATATTTGCAATATGATTAAAAAAAAAGAAAATGCCTTACCAATCGAATGAGCGTTCTGTCGACCCATCTGAGAGCCTCTGGTGTGTCGTTCTCTGACATCGCTCTCCACGACGCCAAGCGGGCGATCGCCACTGCAGCTGCTTCCTGAAAATCACTGTCCTCTCTTCTTATCCTCCCTATTTTAATATTTTTCCCTGGAGTTCGGAAGAGAACGACATTTTACTTCAAAAATCCTTTTGTATGAATGACATTACGAGCTTCCTTCAAATCAACCTATTCTCATACCTGATCGAACGAGTAAGCGACATTGGCCTGCTGCGTCTGCATGTCGCACCAGGATCTGCAGGTGGTTGTGACGCGAATTCGCTTGCGTCCGTCGCTGTGCTGATAGGCCGTCACGAACTGCACCGCTGCGCGCGCTCCTTGGGGGATGGCTGTTCCGTGCTGAAACGGAGAAATTCATAAATTTCATGCAATTTTTCATCAGGAGATATTCGACAGCAAAAATATAATAGAAGAAGCATTATTTGCAAACTCTTTTCTTAATGATACTAAAAATATGCAACCTGAGCGGCAATCTCGAACATGATATCGAGTGTGGTCCTGGGCGAAAGGGCCCCGAATTTCCACTGGCAAGTGCCCCCGATGCCCACTTCCGTGTCCGAGACCGAGGCATTCTTCACGTTGCCCGAGGAACAGCAACCCAGCACTCCCTCCACTCGCAGCCCGGGACCTACTTTCACCTGAAAAAGCAATATTGGGATGGTCTTTCTTCTGAAAACGTCAAATCTTCAAGAGCTAAAATAAAAGATATGAAAAAGGTTTTTGTGAAGTTAAACAAAAAGTTGTAATATCATCAATTCAAAACGAATGTGAATTTGAATAAATTTTCAACAACAAAAAAAATGAAATTTAATGCAGAAAAGGAGAACATTTTATGAACAGAAGAAAACGACGTACTTCCATAGTAGCATTGAATGCCATTTTGAGATGTCCATTGGCGTCCTTGTCGAAGACTCGCTGATAGGTCTGTTTGAAGAGCGACGAGGCGAACGAATCACCCATTACCACGTGGCCTGCAATCACAAGACTTATCGCAAGAACCATACATCTGCGAAATCTTCATGAAATAGAATGGATAGGGAATGAATGTTGGTTTTCAAAATGTTGGGCACTTTAATCGACAATTTGAAATTACGATAATCCTGTCCCTATTCATCTTCCTATTTGTCATATGTTTCTTTTTAAAAGAAGTCAAGCTTCACAAACTAACCTCCAGTCTGATTGTAGAGATTCTTCATTTCGAGGAGTCCAGTCTGGTCGAGAGCGCACGAGTAGATGTCCACAGCGTGGCCATTTTTCACTGCGCGAGACGCCAAAGAGTCGAAGAATTTTGTGGCCTGAAATGCAAATATGAGAATTTGAAAGGAGCAATAATATCATCTTTTAGATTATGTATCAGGAGCTTCGACGAAGTCAGTTCACAAAAAGGAAACGATACAAGATTTAGCCCGTTTCATTATTCCAGAACACTAATTTCGCTGTGTCATGTGTCCTTCCATTTTTCTCAACTTTGGGACGATTTTCAAATTCACAAATTCTCCCCCACCTTCTTCATGTAGTTGGCATTGTCCTCCTTGATGGTGTGCCAGGACCTGATGGGGTTCTTCAACTCCTCCCCGACCACCATTCCAGGTCCGTGAGTACAGGCTCCACCCACAAACGCCATGACGCGGGCCCCCGTGTTGGGGAAGCACTGCTCCAGCAGAGTGACGGCCACGGCTAGGGCTGCTCCTGTCGCACGCAGAGGGCGATGGCCCTGAGGGATCGGCCAGCGGTCGGCGGAAATCTAAAATTACGAATCATCTCAACATACCGAGGAAAGCTGTACTCTTCTTTAGAATAAAAATTCGAAATTTCAGATTATTCTATATACGGATATCCGAACAAGGTTTTGAATACGAAAGTAACGGGATTTTTGAAGACAAAATTGCCAAAAACAATCTTCAAAACCAAATTCGTTTAAGCTTATTTCTGTTTTTTTTCTTTCACAAATGAAGAAATGGTGCTAGTTACCTGATCGATGAGATCGTTGATGGAGTCCTCGCAATCGCTGATGGGTTGCAGGAATTTGTTGAACGGCAGAGCATTCGGCGCTCCTCCCACAGCTGGTACTTGACCGGGCATTCCTCCAGAGGCATTCGGAGCACCGCCTGGGCCTGCCATCGGACGACCACCAGCTTGGGGACCACCTAGAAATAAACAAATATTTTTGTGCGCAGAATTAAGATCGATAGAACTCTCAAAGTTTATAAATCTACTACTCCTCTGCCATCATCGTCGCGTTCACTGATAATTTTAGAGAGAAACGGCAGAATTGAAATCCAATCTTTTTTTTTTTTAAGTTTTAAGTAAAAAATATCGTACCCATGGGCATTTGTCCGGGCTGCGGTGCACCCGCAGGTCTCATTCCCGCACCTGCAGCAGCACCTATCGGTGCATTCGCCCCCCCGATACTCTTCAGCATGATTCCTTTGATCTGCTCGGGCGTCACTTCTTTCGTTCCCTGTAAGCATGAACTTTGGTTTTTATCAACTAGTTCAACTTCACTTCAAGTTCTATGTTGAATTTACTCGTGAAGTATTTTTATGAAATGCTGAGTTGTAAATGATTAGCCTCTGTTAGTCATTTTAAAGATTGCATCTTTGAAAATGCAAAACAACAAAAACGCAATAGAAAATATTTCTATCTTTAAAACAAGTATTTTATTTGCTCATTTCCAATTTCACTCCTCGCTCTTTCCCAGCTTTGTTTTTTTTTCTCAAAACCAACCTTGAAAACATAGCTGCGACTGATGCCTTGCACGTTGAGTTCGTGGAGCTGCACCATTCGACCGAACGTGATCAGACCGACCAGGGCGTCCACGGGCAGCAGGGACAGGGCTGTCTGCAAATACAGAGGCATAGAACAGTTACTATAGTCGAATTGCCAACATTTAGAAGTCCCGGGTTTGTTTCGAATGTATTTTAGTAGCTTTTGAGATGTATTCTCCAATTAAATACCTGAATGCACTCTTTGAGAGACTTGAGTTCCTCAGCAGACATGCACGTGTCCACGACGAACATGAAGATCGGTGGCATTGTTGTCGCTTTCTGAAAAAAATACTCCTTTTGAACAATAGAGAGATTTTTAAAATAGTTTTTCGTGCTGACTAACCCTGAGCGTGTATTCGATGGTGGTGAAGTTGGGATATAGCTCTGGAGGCCTGTTCTCCTCGGAAATGGCCGCGTAGTGAGCGGGGAACGAGTTGCGACTGCCGCAGATCACGCACACCCACGTCTTGCTGCGATAGTCCACTGCGCTGAAAATGAAACATTTTTGAGGAAAAGGAAGATCTCGTCAATTTTTCTTTTCTATATTTTTTTACTTATTCAAAAGATTCTTTTCTGACAATCTGGAAAAGTATTTGCGTGTTAGTTGCGTACGAAAAAGTATTGAGAAAGAATCTTTCGCTTGCAACCATGCTAAGATGCAAATATCCTTCAAAATTGCCCGTTTCCAGGATTTCTTTCGAACCAACCATAGCGGATTGAGAATGGCTTTGCAGGTCTGTTTCTGACAGAGCACTGGGTCGTATTCCAATGGAGGCTGCTGCAGCTCGTCTGCTGGACGTTCCTCAAAATTCAGCACATTTTATTTGCACCTTTCAAAAATTTGTAGTTTTCCAAGAATTAAAAAAAAGTTTTATTTGCCAGTATTTTGGAAGAAATGTCTCGATTCTGAGGATTATTTCACTTTTTTCTCTAGCTTTCTTGAATTGAAAGTGATTTGCGTCATCGAGTTAGGAATTTGTACAGTGAATAAAGGAAATAGTCTTGCATTTTGGTACAAATTACCCCATTTGTGGTACAAATATAAAGATCGCCTTCAACCCAGACCGATTCCCTGTATTTTCACCAATTCATCGTTGTAAAACTTACAAGCTTTTTCCCCCTACACTTTCTAGGCCAAAATTTGGTGAATTTTATCAATGGTATTCGCCGTGAACAGATGAACAATACAGGAAGAAGCTAGCCGCTCAGTTTTGTTTCATTTTCTGGTCACCTTGAGGGGCGTGAAGAAGGCGGCGACGGGGACGACGAGTCGCTGTGCGTCGAGTCGGCTGTGCGGCCAGATGTTCCACGTGAACTGCACGCCGTCTACGGCCACCTGCTTCGCCAGATACTCTTCCCAAGTCGACATCCTCTGCAAAAAGACAATCTATAGCAAGGTTTCAAGAGAAATCAACGAAATTCGGAACGAAAATGACGAGATCGGACGAGAAACCAACTCGGAATTGGGCAGACACGTCGCCGAGTGAATGAGGATGCGGAAACGAGGGAGGAAAGACGAGAAATGAGCATGAACTCATTCAAATTCGGTCAAAAATTACACGTGTCGCAAAGTGGGCATGAACATTTCTCGTTTTACTGCTACGCGTATCGCTCTTTCGCCTTCCCGCTAAATCGAGCGCAATGGACACTCGCCGCGGGCAGACTTCTCTTCGAAGAGGTAGGAATAGATGAAAAATCGTGAAACTTTTGGCGTTTTCAGGACAAAGTGACAAAATTTGGTCACGTCCACTCGAAACAAGCCACAGAAAAGTGTCAGAGAGAAAGTCAATCCCCAAGCTTGTGGGTGAGTAGTTAAGAAAGACATCACACGAGTCACTGTGAACAGTCAGTCAGAAGAGAGATCGGACACATACCGCAACGACAATAATCCCGCACACCCAAACACCCCACATCATATCAACGTAACTCTGTTAGTTAGATTCTTCAAAATTAGACTCCTGGTAACTAGACCATCTAGCCACGCTTTTTGTGTCTCATTATTCGCTTTTCCGTTTCAATCATTCAATGCACTCGCTCCTGTTTCTCAATCTCAACTATATTTATATGAGGATAATTTGCTAACTTTGTATCACGATCACCCAATTTCTTATCGTACCTCCTCAGCAGGTTCGAAAATCGAAGTTATTTAGCAAAATAATCGATATGCTAGTTTTCTTTTACAAATTGTGCAATAATTTATGCAAAGCAAATATTTCATTCTTTTTTCATCGACATGATTATCAACGGAGGCCAAAGGAACTCGGAATTGCTGTATGTGATCAGAATTGGTTGATCAAATTTGTTCTTCATCGTCACACTTGTCGCCGTATAATCTTTCCAATTTTCGCTGGGAATGTTTTCAAGAAGCTCTTCGAAGTCGATGCCAGTAATCAATGAAAATTGGAAATAAATTTTGTTGTAGACTTTCTCGTTGAATAATTTCTGAAAAATATCTAATTTTTAGCAAGAAAACCTAGCTCACATTTAGTATGTTTATCACGCATTTTTTCTGTCTTAGTAGCAGAGGGCTTGGTTCATTTAGTCGTAGTTTCTTCCTTCCAACTGGCTCGCCCTGAATTAGTAATTTTGATGCTTGATGCTTCTTCTTCTTCTTCTTCAAAAACTGCAGTAATAAAAATTATTTTGCTCGAATAACCACTCACTTGCGATAAGGGCGTATTGGAAAATTCACCAATTTTTGAGGTGAAATAGTAATGGTAAAGAAGAAGAAGAAAAAGTAAGTTAACCTGCTAAATGAATGATCGGTGAACTGGTTGAAGTTTTCAAGATAACGTAAAAACATTTTAAAATTCTAACCTGAAGTGATTTTTTCCTAATTTTAGGTAGCGTGTCGTTCATATAACTTCCATCTTTGGAATTGATCGAGAGAATGTTAGCTACTCCGTAACCTGAAATTGAATGAAATATATTGAAATAAATAAGATAAATCACCGTTATTGAATAATTGTGAAACAAAGAGGTTCTCAATGTCAATATCAATAACTCGATTGTAGAAAAGACTTAATCTGGGTCGCTGACATAAGGTTCCGTAATTATTTGAACTCAATTTTTTGCAAATTATGTCCCACAGCCACCTTTCTAGCCTTAACTGCAATTAAAATCATCAAATTTTGAGACGTATTAAAACTTTGCTACCAATGTCATGTTTCGAATAATTGCTATCCAGCTTAATTCCAGTAAAATTTTCATCAAATATTCGCCCGCTTCGTCCCTCGTCATGAATTGGTTAATGTGATCTGAAAGCAGAGACGATTTTAATTCGTTTTCTAAACCGAACTCATTTCTCGTTCTATATCAATATGGTAGTCATTTTTTTTCGATGTGTCAAGATACAGCTCAATCTGTTTGATTCTTTTTTTTTTAGAATTTTTTTTTCAAGACATTTGATAGGTCTCAAACCTGAAAGTCGCGAATTTGGTTTCGGAAACGATCTTGAAATACTTATTATGAACGTTCCTAAAACATTCTTTGGCAGAATGAATTCTCAAAAAATTCAAAGTCAATTAACGAGGATAATATCCTATTTTGAGTCCACTTTGGGTTCTTCTGGATAGTGCTAAAACAACCAAAAACTAAAAACCCAACAACTCACAAATCGCTCTGCCTTCGTCTGGTGAATGAAACAACTGTTTCACAGAAGCGGATTTGCACTCGATTTTTTCGGGAGCGAGTTGTTCGAGATGTTTCTCGTGTCGCTGACAGCACAGTTTCTTCACTGCCAATTCTATTGATCGGACAATTGCAGCAAAGTCGCCTTCGTAACGGAACAGCAGAAATGTTATGTCGCCTAGCGACACAAATGTCTAAATTTTCAGTTAAAGTGGGAATCGAATAATCTCCTACTTGATTGTGGATCATGTCGACATCGAACCTCCACGCATGTTTAATTTCGATCTTGGCAAAAATTTTTTTCTCGTATCTTCTTTTGGCTGGACTCCTATCTCGATGCACAATCGCATATAGTCGTCGATTCAATTGGGAGGTTCGAATTAATTCCAATATAGGTAAATAATTTATAACCATTTCTACGATTTCATTAGGAAACTCGCCAAACATTATTTTTGCACCGGAATGTTTTCAGAATTTTATTTACAAAATGAATTGGTAAAATACTAGTTACGTTATTAAGACGAACTTAATAACAATTAGAAGAGAACTATGGATAATAAGAATAGGAGTTTTTCAATAGTGTGGAGAGGCTACTAGGTACATATCGATTGTTTTATACTTAGCAGTGCATTGCATTCTTTACGTAGTTGAAAATGGGTGAAAATAAAGTAGCGAGTGTTTGGATATTTCTAGTTCGTACGAAAATTATTTTCTTTTACTACTTTTTTTTTAATAGATTTCCATTGTTTCAGGAGGGTTGGAAAGGGTATTTTCATTTCAGAATATCTTGAGACAATTTCATCGCTTCAGAAAAAATCGTAGAAAGAATATTGAAAAAAAGGTTGATGTGGAATTGAATTTTGAAAAGATCGGGGCCAGTGTGATAACTGACACTCGGAATTTTTCGGTATTAGAATCGGAATCAGCGAACCAAAATTTATCGGGATCTGAGTCGGAATTCCGTCTCGCCTTGTTTTGAAGAAAAGATTTGCTTGATGATTTTTCCTTGGTAGCTTTAATGCTGTTAATTTGAATCAATATTTAGAAAAATCGATTTATTCATAAACCAAGAAGTTTAATGATGATACGGCTCTGGGCGGTGAGGAAGATCTGAAACTGGATTTAGAAAAATGAATTTCTGATCAACCACTTCTACGACACTACATATAGTAGAAACACATGGACATACAAATAAATTTTGTACCATGGTGATCGTGTGGAATTCCGAAGCGATGGGAGTGCGACTCGTAATGAGGCTGATAGTGGCTGTTATATCTGTAACCATAAGAATGCGGATCCTCCCCGTGCCCATATGAGCTGCCTAAAGGATTTTTTAATTGATTTAGATGTTGAATAATACGATTTCACACAAAAATGAACACCTTTAAGGAAATCTAAAAATCATACCGTATTTGAAGCCGTATTCGTTTTCTTTTTCGTACGATCCATGACTTCCAGACTCATAGCTTCCGTGCTCGCCATTCGACCCATGGCTGTAGGTAGCTGCATACTTGTCGGAGAAGTCTTTATGATAGCCATGAGGCTCATAATAATTATGAGGGACTGAAAAGAAAATTTTAATTGATGTAAATGTCGCTTTGAAATTTACGTGAAATGACAGCAACTGCAGCCGAAACGCATGCGGCGATAAGAGCAATCTGTCCGAGCATGTCGAATGGAAGTCGAATGGTCGAACGATTGACTCCCTGCTTCACTCGGCTTTTATACCTCGAAATGCTTCGGCCTCGCATCTATTCATTCCTAATGTCATCTAGTCGTGCAGACAGTTTCTTATGCTTCTCACCATCCAATGAATGCTTTCAGGAATAGCTTCTTCCTGCGTCTCACTTACTCGTTCCCTACTATCATTGTTTCCTGAGCTGTTTCTATGTCATCCTACATACTATCTGATTTTTTGCATCTTTATTCGATTCCACTTTCACTGAAGAGGAATGCAAAGCACAGCTACATAATGTTGCCTTGAACATTCACCTGCATCGGTATCATGCAATGGGCCAGGGAGTCCAAGCTTGAATAATTGAAAAAATAAACGAGAATTTTATTTTTCCAATATTTCAAATTTGTATCTTAAGCGCGAAAAGTTTTAAAAAATGTATGGTAGAAATGAGGCAATAGAAACCTAAAATAATGTTGTAATCGGAGTTAGAAATATTCTTTAAACTTCGTGAAATCGGCTTCGAAGTTTTAATAATCGATATCGTTGGATTTCAATTTCATTCTCGGTGAGAAAATGTAAATTAGTGAATTTTAGCGGAAGATTTAGATTAGAAAATATCTATAAAGTTTTTAAATAATTTGTTCAATGATGAGATATTCCAAACTTCTAATCAGAAAGGAAAACCTCGATTTTAAGTCTAATACTGCTTTCGAAAAGTTTCAGATGCTAATTTCGACTTCGATTCCGTATTGGACTTGTGACATTTCAACCCTTTCTCATTTATAAGTTAATTGTATTGTCTAGGAACAGAAACCCTTCAAAAATGATTAGTCTCGAATAAATTTGGTCCAATTTCAAGGATATGTTGAGATGCAAACTGAAATCAAAGTCGAATTTGAGTTTCAAAATATTCAATTCCTGAAACGAATGAAAAAATTATGATATCTTGAAGTAGGAGTAAGTGTGAAAGTGTTAATTTACGCCTAAGATTTCCCTGAATACCAGACTGAACTTCTCCTTCGTCGAATTTAGTTCTGTACATCTCTAAAGAGATTTTCTGTTCTAATAAATATTTTCTTCCACAACTTCAATGAAAACTTTGAAAGTTGAAATAATTCGTGAACTTCCTGTTTCGACTTGATTCAGATATAAATTACAACCTTTCTTTTCATCGGATGTAACAAATTCGATATTTTTCAATAATATAGAAATTACTCACTAACTAGCATTCTTACATGCCTAACCTCTCTTTAGTCTACCTGCTATCAGACTGTTTTGCTGTATCGATTTTCAGCTGTGTGTTTTGCTGCCTATATCTCATGCTGTCTGCTGCTAACTAATCGACCACGAGACATTCAATTCTCATTCTTTTACCTCATCACTATTTCATAACCAGCTTTTATTTACTTCACTCTCTATTTTATTCTAATTACAGAAATAATGGTTAAGCCAGGAGTTGACGTTGCTGCAAAGATTCCAATAAAAGTCGAAACGAAAAAGTCCGCTGAGAAGCCTGAGGCAGTCGAAGTTGGAAAAGAAGCAGTAGAGGCTGGGGAATGCTCTGGTACGAAGGAAGAGGAGCCGATTTTCAACGAGGAGTGGAGCGAAGTAATTTCTGTAGAAAGAAGTAAATTTATGCACTATTCTTCAGGTGAAAGATGGAAAGTTGCGTATAAAATTGTATTATTTCCCCTACGGCGATAAAATCATCGATCTCTTCGAAGTTAAGAAAATCAAATATGCCCGGCAGGACAAGAGCTACGCCAAGAACTGGGGCAGTAATGGGCTAACGTGGTGGGGGTGCGACATGAAGAGGTAGAGTCACAATAAATAAAATGATAGAAAGAGATATGCACAAGTTTGGCATTGAATTTCCTATATTGCATATCAAGGTGAAAAAGCTTGCATTTTGACAATAAATTGCAGTGAGAAGTACGCGAAATTGCAGTGCTGATTAGTCTTGCACATTTTTTCATGTTTTTTTTTTTCTATTGCATACTGTTTAGATTCTAAAGACAGTTATTCATTTCATGCCTCTAAAGTAAATTTCCAAATGACCCAAATAACGTCGTTTAATCACATGATTTTAGAAACTTCCGTTCTCATGGTGAAGACTACTATAACGTGAAAGTCGACATTGGCGCCTCATTCAGATGCGGATTCACAGTCAAGAATCTGAACGGATTTATGCGGGCCATCCGAAATCACGTTCCTCCCGGCTGCGAAGTCAGCATGTCAAAATCATTCTGCTGAAAATTCAATGGCAATCAAAAACTCGTTTTTTCAGCAACAATTGTCTAAAAAAATTTATTCTAATAAATATTTATTTATGTATCCAATCTTATTCATCAAATAATTAAAGCGAATAAAAGTGAGACGTTCAAAATGGTAGTGCATGTTGAGAGACAGATGGCGAGTTTCTTGACTGATTTTGGCACATTATGAGGAGGAGGAATGTTTCCACTAAATATATCATCGAAATATTTGATTCGTTTAAAGTACGCCTTCTCCTGAAATAACGTTGAAAATTATTCGTTTTCCGCATTTATATTTACTACTACGCATAATAAAAGACAATAGTAAGTTTGGATTGAGAGCCATGTTGTTGAAATCAGTTAGGCTGAAAATTTGACAATTAGCTAAAATCAATAGTGAAGTTTTATATGGCAATTTTTCTAAGGCAAGCAAATAAACGCTTCACTGATATTGATAAATATGCCGCAGAAAAATGTAAAATAGCTCACAATTTTTAACCATTAAGGGTACTTATTGCTCAAGAGGCTTATTTTATCAATAGAAAGTAAGTCATTTATGTTGTACTTTAGATATGAAATTGTTTATTGAAAAATACGTAATTTCAAATAGGAAAATGAGCAAGCACAGTCAATTATGTTGAAACTACGAAAAATGTTATTCTTTGGATACAACGAACAAGCTAACTATGTACACATTGCATGATTGGAAAATGAGGCAGTGGTTAACTTACTGTTTGAAGCTTATGAGATTTCTTTGTTAAATTTACACAAGATTTTGGCTCACTATAGTTACCATCTTCTTTTTGAGGAATAAGATGGAGAGGAGAAAAAAGAGAAGTGGTAAATACAAGGAGCCTAAGATTTTCAATAAATGAGTTTTCATGTCTATAGATTATTAAAATCAACCCACATCAATTCCCAGACCCCGGAAATCCATCCCCTCCTACCCACTTTCTCCTATACCGTTCCTACTCAATACTATACTTCCCGGCAAATAACATCGATTTGTTCAAACAGCGTTTCTTGACGACTATGTTCTTCTGTCAATTTCGCTTTCATTCTATCATGTTCCTAAATAAAGATGTTTGTCAAATAATACAATTTTGGAAGATTTTACCGGCTTGAAATGTTCTTCTAAATAGCTACATAGATAGTTACGCCAATCCAATGCAGACGGACGCTGGTCTGGTATTGGATTCCAACATAATCGGATTTTTCCATACATTTCATTAGGGCAGAGAATGGGCTGATTGGCATCGTGTTCTTGCGGATTGCAAAGAATTCTCTTCAATTCCTCCTCACTTATTCCGCTGAACATTCTCTCAAAAGGCATCCACGTGCCCAGCGAGAATATTCGCATCAGCACACACCCGAAATGGAATATGTCTGTCTGAAAGTTCAGATGTAACTATTTCTGTTCGAGATGAATGAAATTGTGGAATTGATCGTAGCTATTGTTCGCAGAATTATTAGGCCAATAAGATATTTGTGACACTGTAAAATTCTCTGACCGAACAAATACCCTCAGCGGTCAAGTTTTTATCCCGAATAAATGAAAAGCTAATAGGACTTTTTGAACTCCAATCAAGTCTAGATAAAAATGATCAGAGTTTTATAAAGCGTTATCGATCGACCTGAAAACCTTCTCTTCAGAATGTCGCAAACATCTGATCGGTCTAATAATTTTGTGCGGAGTATTTTGGAATTTGGGGTATTCGTTTACTTGATAAGAGTGAAAAAGTGGCAATTTTCTGCATTCGCAGAAATGAATAAGTGTGAATTGTAGATTTTCACGTTAACCAAATATCTCTATTCTTTTCATTGAAAGTTTTGTGGATAAGTGTACGAGTATGCAATGCGTATTTGTTGATTTTTGTTCGTATAAAGGCTAGTAATTTGTCATTTACACCAAGCAAACCTGACGCCCACAATAAATGAAAACATTCTCAGTATGCGATCAAATATTAATCTGATCAAAAAAATTAGGGTTGATTAAAATTTCATTATCGAATATTGTGTATGACCCCTTCTTTAGTCCCACAGTAGAGTAGTCAAGCATATTCATGCCGAGCAGTAATTACTTACCCGATTGTAGAACGTATTATTTGTATAGACTTCGATGGGCGATATTCGTGGGAAATGTTGACGGTTACTTGTTTCCGAAACCCTGAATTTTCAAGATTTAAAATTGTTTCACTTCTAAGAAATGTAAGAGCTGCCAAAATTTAGAATCAATCATAGTCATGAGTGTAAACTTTGAGACTTGATTCCCCTAATTCAAATTATTAGGAGATTGACAAGTAGAAAAATAGAATGGACAGATCTTAATTATATATTTTCAGTTAAATCAGTTCAAAATAGACCATCCATAATCACGATCGTTTCAAATCTTCCACTCCAGTTATACAATCAAGCACTTACCGATATTCTCCATATTTGTTTAATCTGCGTGAAAATCCGAAATCAGCAATTTGACAAATGAGATGATTAGTGAGAAGGATGTTTTTGGGAAACAGATCGTTATGGCTGATGTTCTGTCGATGCAGATAGGCAAGCCCATTGGCTATTTGAGCAGCAAACTCGACTAGTCCAGCATTGGTCAGTGGTATTTTCTGATGGTTGGACTTTCATTCATAAAATTTGATGATCTACGGTATTGTCCGAAAGTTTGGAACAATTGTTAAATTAGCTGTTGACAAGAACATCGAGAGCATATTTCAATGAAACTACATAAATTCATAAGTCTGGGAATTATTCGTGTAAAAATTTAATTCAAAATGATTCACAATGAATGATTAGAGAAGTGCCTCTATCCATAGGCAAGATTGTTCCAAAATTTCGTATGCCACTATATTGCTCTACACAAGTAAAAACCATGCCAACTTGAATTTAACTTACAAAACTATCATCCTTCGGCGGTATTCTGACTTCCGTGTATGAGATTTGGTGATTATTTAAAATTATCGGAAGAGCATATTTTTGAAGAAATAACTCTAACGATCCTTCTTGGCAAAAATGTGTTAGTAAGCAAAGGCTTCTGAATTTCATTGTTCTGAATTTATGTTCGACCTCTATTATAACCTATTGTGTTCTGTATAACCAATGAACGGCACTATATTGGCGTGCTGCAAAGAAGAGTGGATGAAAATCTCTTCCTCGATTGGAAAATTCTCATCACTTTTTGGCGCTAAATTTAGCTCATTTACTCTTCCTACAAAGGGTAATTTTATTTTACCTTTCCTTGCGATCTTATGATTTCCCATGAACGTTACATCAATTTTACCGAAACCACCGCTCATTATTTCGTTTCTTACCTAGAATTTATTGCAATTACCGGATGACAATTAAATATGAGAGACGCATCGTTTTCAACCGTGAAAAAGTATAAGTTATAGAACATTCTGGTTCTTTTTACTTTTATTTGATGCAATGGCATCGATAGAATATAATTTGCGAAAAGAATTATGATAAAATTTGATTTTGAGTGAATTTTGGGTTAGTTTTTGCGATCTACTCATTATACTTTGGAAACATTGCTTGATAGCGACATTTTGAATCCTGATGACGTCAAATATAATTCAGATAATTTAAATTTTTGATAGAAGTGACAGCATTGTAAAGTACAATGATTTTATACCCAATTTAGATCTCTCTTCCAAGTATTTGAGCAAAAAATAGTTTCTGAATTAATGCCAATTTTGTGCAAGGCAAGACTCGCATTTGATAGTACAACAAATTGGTTATTCTAGCGATCAAATAAAACATTCGAATTTCATAAATTTAGTAGGCACGCTAATTTTGATACAAAGATTTCAAAAACGTCTAATTTGAATAATATCGAATTATGTAGTCAAAGATATGGCTCCCGAAAGAACGTCTCCCGTATTTTATTGTTACTTTGTAGATTTTCATTCACTTATCCACTCTCTTGCTTATGAGTTAGTAAACTATAAAAATTGCATTGGTTTTATCAAAAATGATATTTGATCGTTTTTTCTGTAAATTTTACTTACGGGGTTGCTGAGTAGTTCCTGAGGAATCCAGCGAGCATTTTCCAGCAATTTTTCGCGATTTTGATATGGCTGCGATTGAATAGAATTAAATTGTGATTGAATGGAATGATCAGACACATCGGTTTGAATTAGTGGCTCCCTTGTATTTACCTCAAGAGTCTAATATTGCGGTTCTTATTTCTCATGGCCATGATTACCGTTTGCAAAGGAGTTTTTTCATGAAGACTTTGGCTTAAAATTGGAAAACTACGATACTTCGAAGATTTCTTCGATGACTTTCGAATCATTGCGATTATTGTGAGCAAACATGCTGCCGTGAATACCGCAATAAGTAGCACAAGAAGGATACTCATCTAAAATGGTACGTTTTCGACAAAACTCCTCTTGTCATAGTTTACATATGAAATTCCATTAGGATTTATCGGTGATGATGTTTGATTTAAACTCGGATAATTTCCTTCATTATTCATCCCTCTGCTATTATTGATCGTCTGAATTGCTAATTAGCAAACTCCTATAGATACAGTTAGTCAAAGATACCGATGATGTACTTAAAATTGCTGATGAACTAGTAAAATGAAGATATGCATTTGTTGTAGATGAACTAGAAGTGGAACCTAAAAAACTAGCTTTTTTTATCAAATCGCCCTTCTGCTACAGAATATTATCATGGCTATTTTCCGATTTTTACTATTCCATACAATTTCTTTCATCAATGATTTTAGATATAATCTAAGAGGAAAAATTCTTACTAGTTTTCGTTGTGTTATTGTTTCTGAAAGTAGTGGATGTCAGCTTTGTTGTGTGATATGTTTCGGTAGTTGCTTGCAACTTTCTTGATTCTTCAGGGTAAGGTATAGATTTTTGATGAATTTCTAATCCATTATGAGAAACTTTACAACTGCATTTCTTAGGATTGTTTGAAAACTTGTTCCCACCAATTTCATAAACAATTTCAGATGATTTGCCATTCTTTCTTATTAGATCATTCTAAATTTTATTTTTCGAGATAAACTATTGTACTACTGAATTAAATTAAATGAGAATAGGATATTTACAATACCATTACTTAAATTTTCTGAGTTTGACGACATTTAAAATATCTAACAAAGTGCCATTAATGATGAATACTAGTAATTTTGTTTGAAACATGAAACGATGCTTACCGATTTGAAAAATGAACAGCTCATTTCAAATTTGAGTTTTTCATGATCAACATTACAGATCTGTTTTCCATTTATGCCTCTCAATGCGCATTGAAAATATGCATTAGTTTCTGATTTAGATTTGATCTCTTCCTAAATAAATATGCATTAAAATAATTTATTTTCAGAAAATATACTATTTTTAAATCCAATTCTGTGTTTTCTTCCAAGTTTGCCCAATTAAAGTCGCAAATTGATTTGTAGGCGAATGATTTGCGTTCATTATGAGTTTCACATATATAATTTCCGTCTTTGGTTGGTTTTTCGTTGAAGATAAAACCAATTCTGAAATTTTTGAGCGTCAATTCAATATTGTGGCTTTTTACGATTACTCGAAAAAATCAAATTTTTAATTTTGAAAATTGAATGATTATTTCACGGATGGACACATGCACATTATTTTACGACTTCTTTAGAAAATGTGGATAATTGTTGTCAAATAATGCTAACGTATGCATTCACGAATTGACTATTCATTAAAATATTTAAAAATCGATATTTTTAAATTTCATCAAGAATTGGACTTCCACGATAAAATTTGTTGTTTGACCTTGGATCATAGACTGCCTTTTTTCCTGATAACGAAACATTATTGAATAGCAGTTGAACTTCTAATTTGTGAGTCATTCTCGTTGATGGACAGGGAACTATGTGTTTAGACAATTCAGAGTCAAATTCTACTGTATCACTGTGAGTATTCAGAAATAGCGAGCCATCTTTTGCTAAATATTCCATTCTGTTATCGAAAATTTCAAATTTTTCTCACGTTTAACGAATAAATAAAGTTTAGCCGGTTTATATTGGCTTACTTTTAGATAACACGAATATTCCCCAGTGTCTGATACCTAAAATGAAGATAGAAAGCGATTATTTTACAAGGAGACTCATCAAAAAATTAGATTGAATTGGTGAAGAAAAAATCTTGCTCCACTAAATTCCTGACTTATTTTATTGAACTATGTATGCACAGTGACGCTCGAAAGTTTTTCATCATCCATTTAATTTGGTCTGCCAATAAAATAAATGAGAAATTTAATACCTTCAAATTGTTGTTGATTCTTATACTATAAAAAGAGATGAAACTATTCTGTGCCTATAATTTTTCTCGATATTTCTTACTTTCACATGTCCTATCTCCATCAATGTTTGGCCATCCTTTTTGATTATCTTGCATCGGCCTCCGAAATTCGACCTTTCAAATCCTTGATTATTCTCGAGTTTCAAAACTGGAGCTGTGACTATGGCTAAAATGGTATTTTAGGTAGAGAGCACAAGTCCCGCTTACTCTGTGAAGTCAGAATCAAAGAGCGATTTTTCGTCATTTTTTCAAAAAAAAAACTCTAGAAATTTTGCGAAATGGTTTTATTCTGATTTTTCTTTTCTCACTATTAAATGCGGACTTAGGGAACATTTTTGCTTCAGAAACATGCCTCCGAAACACGAATTGGGCCGCTCAAACGTACACTAAAAATTTCAAATCGTTCGTTTGAGCCTTGCAAACCTCGCTCATCAGTGCCCCAAGCTGAATATGAAAAAGTCCTTTCTGGTTATTTTGAGCAAGAAAAACCCTATAAAATTGGTCAAGACGCCTGAAGACGTGCCCAAAATATTTTTTTTTTTGCTGAAATAACGCAATACAAAGCTATTTGACACTTTTTTCATGAATTTTTGCGCTCAAATTGCACAATGGGCGTGGCCTATCACTTTGGGAATGATAAAAACCCATAGAAATTTCAATGTTCCGGAAACAAGCAAAGAAATTCAAACAGACGTACTTGCAAAGCCGTTCTCCCTTTGAAATAGCCTTTGCTCTGTTGCGTGTAAGGCAGGACACGCTTTTCTCCTTGCGAAATTTTACTAACAAAAAGGGGATTTTTCGAATATCATCTTCAGAAATTCATATCTTTGGTTACACTGATCCGTTTTTCATACGGTTCTTTGCTATAAACTTGTTCAATTCTGCAGATTTATAGAAAAATCTCTTCACGACTTGTCTTCACAACGGGAATTTCACTTGTGCTCTCTAATTTTAGGTTAAATTCTCTTTGTTAATGGATGGTCAACATACTGTCTAAATTCCCGATAAATCTCGCTTTGCAATCCACTGAAAAGTGATCTCCCTCTTCGATTTCTATGTATTTGAAACCATAACCACTTGGAGTCTAAATAAAGTCCATTTCAGTAAATACCATTTGTCACTAAAATTAAAGTCAGAAACTACTGACTATTTCTAAATGTAATTGTAAATATTATATTTTAAGAATAAAAAGAAATCATTACATATGTGAAAATACCTACAATATTTGATTTACTATTATTTCCATAAGCACGGATGTACGGCTGCATACTTCCGTAGAATATTCCGTTAGATAGAAAGCTCCCGGCAAAATCTTTCCCATAATCTGTCCCTTTTGGGAATTTTGTAATTTTAGTGCAACTCATTGGAAACCCGTAATTATCAGTGCTTCTAAATAAAAATTTGTTGATAACATTTTAAAAAAATATATTTACGATTATTGTGAAAACTCATGCAATGTAACGAATCTTTATAAAAATGGTAAATATAATTTTAAAACTATCGCCTATTTTCTAGTGTCACATCTAAAAAAAGTGAAGATACCCAAAAACTGAAAATTGAAGCGGAATAGATACTACGAAGATTAGAAAAATTGGAATATGAATTGCGTACTTTAAAATGTATGTCTAAATATCTATTTGATTAGTTAAAATCTTAAATTTTTCTTCAAACAATGCATTAATTTCAGCGAACCAAATTTTCGTGCTTCTAGCCTGTCTAAATTTATAGACCATTTAAGTCATGCTAATTTTGAAAAGCAAGCAGAAGTACTAGACATGTATAAAAAAAATGAAGCAGAATGAAAATAATTGGTTAAAAGTCTTTCGATATTTTATTTCTGATGACCGCTTTAATTCGTTGATAACGAGCCATATTATGGCATCATGAAACTGATAACTATCGATTACTTCCTCGATATTTGAACAGATGCTCGAAAATCTACGAATATCTTATCTGATTACTAGTGATTGCGGTGAAAGTTATGTGTAGCGAAATATTTTATTGTGAACCTAAACAGCTAGCATGATATTCAATATAAAATTAACTCAATGATAATTAACAAACTTTTATTCACATGATATGCTCAATAATTGTTTGCCTCTAATTAAGATGTTTCTTATCTTTTCCCAATGATTTGAAGCAAAGATACGTCAATGTATTTCAATTAGATAACCGTATAAAAAAATTAAGGACAAAAATAATATTGAAAATCATATTCCAAATGTTGTAAATTTATATACGACTCAAAATCAGATAATATTGGCTTCAAGTATTGTAGAGTGTGAGGAAGTAGATAGTGCATACTCTTTGCAACTCGCTTTACACACGTCCCGCCTTTCTTTTCTCTTTGCTCGTTTTCTTTTCGTCTCTCGGGAAAAGCGTAGAGAAATAGAGGCGGGGCATGGGGGAGACAAGTTGCAAAGATTATACAATGTCTACCTCCTCACATTTAGCAATAGCACCGCTGTCTAATTCATTGTCAGTTGGTCGTCTGTTAGGCAAATCTAGCTGATTACTATCAATACTATTCAAATTCCGTTGCTCACTAATGTTTACATAATTATGAAAAATTTGATCAATTTTCTCCATCATCGACTTCTGCCTAACTTGTTCTTCATTCAATTTCCTCAGCATTCTCTCATATGTCTGAAATAAAAATTAAGTTGAACAATTTTGTTCAAATTACATTAAAAAAATTTTCTCTAAGGAAGTCTGTCAAAAGTTTCTTCCATTGATATGCAGTTGGCCGAAGTTTTGGATCTGGGTTCAGTGACTTACGGATCATGTCAACCCTAAACCATTTGATTTGAATTTGAATAACGCGAAAATTGACATTTCATTGGGACAAAGAGGTGCTTTCTCTATATTATGCAGGGCTGGATCACCACTAATGACTCTTTCGCATTCGATTGGATTCAAATCGCCGAAAGGTCGTTTCACTCCAAGCCAGAACAGGTGCATCAATGTTACACCCAAGTGGAATATATCCGTCTAAATTGCTGTGTTGATTTAAAAAAAAAACATCATTTTTGAAAATATATTGGGTTGTCGCATAAATTTGAAAATTCACTGCTCTCATAAAGATAAGTGAAATCGAATAGAATTTTTGCGTGTCAAACGAAAATAAGGTTCATTTATGACGGGTCGCCAGGAAATCAATTTTAAGAATTTTGGAAATGAGATGTCTCATGGATGCCCGAATTCTTCTATCCGCTATTGTATAATGATGCTGAATCATTGCGGACAAGCCTTACCTGTTGATTGAATTTGCGATAAAGAAAGACTTCTGGCGGGGAAATGTTCGGCACTTTCTGGCGCTTATTATCTGGCATTACGCTGAATAATGAAAATGAACTGATACTCATTATAAATCGATAAAATTATGAAATTAGTTATATAATTTGTTAATAAGAAATGTGATTCGATATGTTGATTAAGTTTGCAAAACAGAAGACGATGTTATTGGATCTCATTGTAGAAGAAATATTAATATTGTTATAGCAGAGTGATAATTCCATTTTATAAATTGAACATGTTATTTTTTATTTCCAAGTTATTACACATATTCTTCAGTTTTATCCAATTTTCTCGATAGTCCAAAATCAGCGATATGACAAATAGAATTCTCCGTAAGCAGAATGTTTTTCAAGCCAAAATCAATGTGACAGATTTTCTGATCTCGCAAATAAGCTAAGCCGTTTACTATTTGCAGTGCGAATTCAAAAAGATCAGAATTTAAAAACTTATATTTCTGAATTTAATGAATTAGTGAATTGTAGCACGTATTTATGATACAATCACGCTGTTTATAGGTTTAAGAACGACTTCCTCACGAAAAATATCAAGACCATTTGCATCACTATCTGAATATTTGAATCGTCTTACAAATGATAGTAATTCTCCATGATAGCAATACGTAGTTAACAGACAAATTTCTCTGAATTGTTAGGAGAAAATGCATTTTTGGATCTATATGTAATCTAATGATTAAATTACTGATTTAATTTCGTATGTCCAATAAATAGAACAACATTAGGATGTTTCAATGGCGAGTGAACGGATATTTCCTTTTCAATCAGAAAATTCTCCTTCATTTTATTTCCTAAAATGTGTTCGTTATCATGAGACATACAGGGTGACCCATAATTATTAGTAGCGCAGAAAATAGACCATCGGGAGCTAGAGCATGCAGAGGAAACGCTATAACTTTGTTTTAGCTCTCTTCATTGAACACGCTATTTCGTTGTAGTGTTGCCAGGACATGCTTGTCCTCTCTATGCTAGAATAGCCTCTTTGTTGCGCATTGGCAATACCTATTACAACTTTCAAGTGTCAATAATTCGGGGTAAAGAATTAAAAATCAACCAAAATTGGGATGAGAATAGTTGTTCATGGCGGCAACCTGATGGGGTTATCATAAATTTCACGTTTTATTCCTCGTTAATTTCAACCGCTTGCTCAATTTGAAATCTGATAATTTTGTCACTGTAAGGCTTGCGAAAGCGTACTTGACGAATGGACTACCGTAATCCTGCTATAGTCTATCCAAAATTTCATGAAACTCGCCACGATACTAGATCTTGATATGGAGATTCCAAAAAGTTTAAATTTGATTGATTTTTAATTCCCTATCCCTAATTATTGACGCTTGAAAGTTGTCATAGGTAATTATGGATCACCTTGTATTGGCAATTACTAAATGGCGGAGTGCTATAGTTAAAGATAGACGAGAGGATGGAATTTGAAAGAAATGTTGTGGAAAAGACACACTTCGCCATTTAGTAATTGCCCCTTGTATTATCTGAAAACTCTTAAAATATTCTCAAAATATACTTTTTAATGCTAGCATATGATTATTCAAGTAGACTCTAGTTACTTGGCTAAAATACCCCTCAGAATATAAACTTGCGTCCTAAATTTGCAATATATTGTTCATATTTATTTGAAGATACCTCAAATTTCAATTGGTGTGAAGAAATGTAACGACTATTTTCAAGCAAATTGTCGTCTTCGTCCTTTTCGATGGAATTTGAAAAATTAAAATTGGTATTAGTCTTTCCAATATCCGCATTTTCAACGTTCTCGCTATTTTTCAAAATAAGCGGCACTTTAGGGTTCTAAAAATATTGTTTTTATTTATCGTCTCCCCTTGAATAAATAAAATAGCTATCTTTGACTTACTGAACAAGGAATGGGGGGTTTTTGAATGGAATGTCTTCGTGAATTTCTTCTTAAAGAGGAAGAATTGTTTGAAAACGGTTTTACCATCAAAAATACTATCATCAAACAAATAAGAATTATCAGAACAAGAATTATGAACAGAAGTTGCTTCATCTGAGATATGATCAGTCATTCGGATAAATAATAACGAAAAAGTACCAATGAAAAACTATCATGATTAGTGCTTGACAAAATGCCACTATAATTACGGGACGGGGCATCACTCATATGAACTCGTGATCCATTGAGCCTCTATGCAATGCACGTTTGTGTTAAAAGAATCACAAAACTTATCACGCAACTTACAACGAATAATGTCGAATTTCGATCGGTTATATATTCTGTATCATTTGATAGATGATTTCCTTTACCTAAATCATTTAGAGATTATCGTATTTTTGCGTGATTAATATTCGGATGAAGAAACTTTTCCGTAAATTATGCTGCAAAAATTTACGAGCTTTATGATTATCGAATCCTTGATCATCATTAGCTGACGACGGGCTGGATTGCTCATTTTTCGCAGTAAAATTATGACTAGTGGTGTAGGAATGAGCTAGAGAGCCAGAGCGATAGAATTCACAAGTATAGTTTTGCAAATTTTTTGGACGATGTTTAGTTACAATTTCATAGATGATTGCTGAAGATTCGCTTTTTCTTCTTTGTTGTTTTCCCTAAATTTAATTCGGATATTTCAAAGAGTTATGGAGATTTTTACCGTTACCCATAACGGTATCATCTATTTAAACAAAAGAATTTAGTGAATTAAAATGACCTCTTTGCAGAATTCGCACTTCATGTTTACTCTCGCGTAGCTTTCATCGAAATAACAGATTGGTCGGTCATATTTGTGTCGAAATTTGCAGCCGAATACAAATCTGGGTCCTAATGCCGTTTTCATTTCCTTCTGAAATTTGAATATCTCCAAATTTATTTTCGAAAATTTTATACGAAGTCCGTAATAAATTCCATCTTAGACATTTCACTCGTCCAATCGAAAATGCATCTCGGATTGAAGTGAAATGTTTTTGATTCGTTTTTTACTGTGCACGTGTAATTTCCTGTATCCGGTTGCTGTTCACCTCTCAGAATAAATCCGATCCTGAGTTGGTTTTTTTTATTATTATTTTAGAGATTGACGATTTTTTATGCACAAAAAACGAATCGCTTTCATCTAACAATCTGAATGTGATAGGTTATCTCTTTTTTCGGAAATATTTCGACATCTATGCATTGTCGATAACCAATAATAGGCGACAGTATAAGCGCTGCTTAATTTTTTAATGCAAAGTATATATTGCGCAATTTGAAATAGTCGTAAATATCATTCCCCGAATCAATGAAATATCTATTTAGTTGCAAACATCGCGCTAGTATTGCGGTGAATCTTAATTACGCCCTTTTAATCTTTTCTCAAATCGACGGTCATCAACAATATGTGACATTCGAAAACTCAAAAAATGCAGCTGCATCTTGAATTGTGTGTTTAAAAAATTCCATTCCTTGTGTCCCTTTCTATTCGAAATGTTCTTAAACTCTCAGAATACCGATAGAGGTAATACTCAATGAAATAGTGTGGTTCATTCGTACCGAGGATCGTAAGATACTGGTTTATCGTATCTTCTTCCATTGAACTCCAGTTTCACTTCATCAATACTTGTCATTCTTGTTGCTGGGCAAGGAACGACATATTCAGAAGTGTCTTTTTTGATTTCAAGTTTATCCTTGTAGGTCGATAACAAGATTGAGCCATCTCTTGCTAAAATTATCTCAAAAACTTGGATTTAATAAAGGATCGTCTCACGTTTCACGAATAAATACAAAGAAATGTTTTGACTCGGAGCCTTCTTCAAATGACAATGATATGATCCTGTGTCTGATGCCTAATGCTCTAACTTTATTTATAAAATTAAAAGGAAAAAAACTCATTTTAACCTTATTTTCATATGATATTATCCTAATCAAATGTCGTGCTATACATATTTTATCGTTAGAAATGAATCATGTCATGCATAATTTTTGAATATTTCTACCATAAAAACTACCTTCAAATTTTCAATTTGCAAGTAATGCTTTCCATCTATTTTAGTAGCCTCAAATCTCTGATAGAAGTTAATTGGCTCGAAACCTCTATTGTATTCGAGTTGCTTTGTTTGAACGTCAAATTTCGCTGTAAAAATACAATTTATTCAGAACTAATGTTAATAGTCAACTGTCGAATAAATTTGCATCACAATAAACAGAAAAGAATTGTCCCTCATTTAGCTCAGTATAGTATCCAAAACTGCTTTTCTCCTAAATGACTGAGATAAGTGTTTTGTTGAACGTTGGCAAATTGACAAATTCAGATATAGATAACGTGAAAATTAGTAGCACACAAATTAGTACATCGTTTCGCAACTGAATTGATGACATTTCATGATTCTGTGAATACCCTTTATCAAAGGTTGGCGTTTTTATATTTAAAGCCGCAACTATTTCATCCAATTACTCGGTCTTGGACAGCATTTCTTGCTGTCTTCCTAATTTATTTCTTTACTCTACGGAACACAAATTTTAAACCTAGTATTGAATCTAAAAATATCTTACTTTTATTATATATTTGAAATTTTCATTGGGATAAATATCAGGTTGGATAACCGATAAAACGGCCTGCCAAATTGGCCAATAAACTGGGCGCAGGAACATTCGTTTCTAAATCCAATAACTTCTTAGGTTTTCTTCGCAAATTTTCTGAAAATGCAAATAACTTCAAGCATTCGTGAAGTAACAGGAAAAATATTCTAGTATTATCAGTTATTAAGAAACGTATATGCAAGCCACCTTTAAAATAGGTCATACTTCTCGAACTTAATGTTTGAAATTTATGCGGACGTTAAGATTTAATGTACTTTCTCACAAGCTCGCACGGACCTAATAACGAATTTTTCGTAGAGAATTAATAAGAAGTGATAATTTTTTTCAACGCTAGTTTTATTCTACTGATAAGTTCTTGATAGCTTAAGAATTTTGTTTACAACATATCAAATTTTTAGATTTGTGCCAAGAATACAAAAATTTAATTTTTGATTCGCGTTTGCGTTTAACGCAAAGTCTTTCAAAAATTTGAGTTATGCGTTAAGTTTGTTCAACTTTTAAGCCTAAAATGCCTAAAAACTCATCTAAGATCACAAGTTGGCTAAAATATAGCAATATAATGCTAAATTGTACTGGTTTAAGATTTTTGTCAATATTTCAGTGACTAAAAATTAGAATGCAAATTAACTCAATTTTCCTAATTTTTGTGTGTGCGTTTTGAAATTTATTCCGAAAAAGGGCGTTTTGCGTTAATGGTGCTAATGCTAGTTAATAACGCATTATCTTTATACATTCCTGGTACTGAGCGATTTTTTCCTAACAAATGCTCCTGATAAGAAAAAATTTATTTTTATATTCTCTAAAATTATGTGGACTCATGATAACAAGTTCCTCATGATAAATCAGATGTAAACAATTTTTTATTCTTTTATCACAAAATTTAAGCTTTGAAAAAGTTGAATCATAGAATTAACAATATTGAAGCAAGATTAATGTTTGTATTGACTCATACTTTAAGTCAAATAAAATTTGGCAATATTTATTATAAAAATTTGTCAAATTTTTTCATATTATTAAAAAAATATTTAATTTTGACCAAATTTTAGCTTTCATGCAATTCACACACAGCTATTAGCACATGTTTTAAAGTCGTGAAGTAGTTTGACACTAAATAAATACTTATTCAGTCTTTGAATAAAATAGATTAGAAAATGATGAACACACATTTTTGATATCAATTAAGTGTCAATTCTATCTAGTTACACTATTGATTTTGTCCAAAACGTAGAGTGAATCTGTGGCCGAAATATCGAAAGTTAGAGAAATTGAAGAAGAAGAAGAAGAAAAAGATGGCTGAACTCTGTGCGAAGGGGTCATTGAGACTACAATTGCACAACATGATATTATTGATGGATGGGTTCAAAAGCTAATCGTCCATATCCTTTCATTTTACGCCTTTTTTAACTTTTCAAAATAACAATGAGCTCTACGAGTATTTTGTTATTACTGTTATTTAGTATTATTGCTAAATGTTCTTTTTCTTACAAAGTTCTCATCTATTCCCCAACTCTCTACTATTCTCATGTTAAATTTATGAACACGATCGCTGATATTTTGGCTGAAGCAGGAAATGATGTGGTACCAAAGGTTTTTCTCATTTTTACAAAATTGAATTTTTCAGACATTATTTATGCCAGTGATAAATGAGAAATACGCGAAAAAGTCGCGATTATCGTTCGTCGAAAAAGTTATTTATCACAAAGTTGATGAACGGTGAAAGAATTTTAGTAAACCAAGATAAAAAATCTATTTTAGTGTAATTTCCATGTACAATGACATGTACGGCTCGGGAAATTCCTCGGGTCTAGTGGACGTCTGGGCGATGAATCCGTCTGTTCTTTCTCTCGTTCCGGTTGTAAAGGCCACCCTCGAGATGCAGAAGCTCAATTGTGAAAGTAGGGATTTGAAACGAAGAAAAATCTGAAATTTCCGTCCCAATTTTAGAAATCATGAATGACAAGGACCTGATAGACAAATTGAGAGCTGAAAAATTCGATCTCGCAATTGGAGAACCATACAGCATTTGTCCGTTTGGTGAGTATGAAATAAGAAAAAATGAAAATGATGCCTTTTGGAATTATTTATTTAGTGGTACGAATGGAATAAAATTGCATTCTGATTTCATACATTTTTCAAGAAACTTATTCTGTTCTTTGGTTCGGTTTTTTCACAAATTTATGCATTCTTGTCGATGGATCTGATCTCTTGGAATCAAAAATAAAACCCAATCTTTAGCTTTGTTTGATTATCTCGACATCCCTTCAACGATATCAGCAGCATCGACAGGACAGCTTCCGACTGTGTCTTACGCGATTGGGGAGCCTATTTCTGCTAGTTTTGTTCCTGGTAACATATTTTTAGTTTCCATTTATTCAAAAACTCAAGGCCTTATGTCGGATTCGAGTGAGCAGATGAATATGCTTCAAAGGGTCTCCAATCTTTTCTCTTCACTCTTCTTCTATGCAGGTGGTAGTTACATGTACGGGCTAGAACTCGACCACATTCAAAATGTATTTGGCGACAAACATTGGATGGTAATCTTACCTTGAATATTTAGTAATTTATTCCGAAGGCTTTCAGGAGTTATTGTCGAAAGTGTCATTTAATTTCGTGAATTCCGTTCCATATCTGGACTTTCCTCAACCAACTCTGCCTAAAACAATAGCTATCGGTGGATTGTCAGTGGATTTCAAATCGGAAAGCCATTCAAAGCTACCAAAAGTAAGCTGTGCATATATTTGATCAGATATGATCATTTTGATATTCAAATTTAGGAATGGAATGAAATTTTAAACAGGAGATCGAAAACTGTTCTCATCTCATTCGGAACTTATGCGCCGACGATTGGAATGCCAATTGAATACAAGTAAGACCCTGAAAAAGTCATCGATAAATTATTTTACTTTTATTTTCTAGAAAGTCATTTATTTCCTTGTTTAAATCGATGCCTGAAGTCACGTTCATTTGGAAATATGAAAATCCTCATGACGAATTGCTCAAAGGTATCGACAATCTCGTGCCGACAGAATGGATGCCTCAGAATGAATTGCTAGGTAGAATGTCGAATTTGAATTTAATTTTATCCGATTTTAGCTGACAATCGTCTATCATTGTTCATAACGCATGGTGGAATCGGAAGCACTATTGAATTGGCGCATAGTGGGAAGCCAGCGATTGTGGTAAACAATATAGGGCAATCTGGAAAAGTAGTTGCATGAAAATAATGCAACTACTCTTCCAAGTTGTCCAATGTAACAGCAGAAGAAATTTTATGGTGGAACTTTAGATTCCAATTCAAGGAGATCAGAAACGAAATGCTGAAATGCTAAAGCGGCATAAAGTTTCCATTGCATTGCAGAAAGAACGGCTCGTTGAAAATCAAATTCTCATAAATTCAGTCAAGGAAATTCTAAACGCTAAAGAGTTGGACAATTTTTGTCATCTATCCATCACAATTTACAAATTCAGATACCATGAGAATTCGAAAAGATTGAAAGGATTATTATCGAACCGTCCATTTCTAGCCAAAGAAATTCTCATCAGGCATTGCGAATTGGCAGCTAAATTCGGACGATTAACAGAACTCGATTCGTTCGGAAGACATCTCAATATTGTCCAGTATTACCTCATCGATATTGCAATTCTCTTTCTGATATTAACAGTCTTCATAATTTTGCTAATTTCTGCATGCATTAGAAAATACTGTTGTAGGAGAGCTATACAAAAAGTGAAAGATGAATAGATTTTGAAATTGATTTTGTTGCTCAATATTATGTTAAAATTTCGAGAAAAAAAATTCTAATTTTATTTCGTTACATGAAATTACAAAGAACTTGATCCGCAAATATTTAGTATATTTCTCAATGCAAACTATATTTATAGATTCGAAAAAAAAACTTGCATCGATAGAAATTCAAAAAATTTCGAAGACTTTATGCGACTTCGAATTTCTTCGAAGACCAAGTAACTATCTAAATTGCTGTACCAAATTAGCATGTTCTTACAGGCTTATCTCCTAGCAAATTGTTATCCTTGGAAATTTAGGTGCTTGGCTGAAGAGACGGCCATGTCTATGAGAATCTGTACAAATGGGCGAAGGCTGGCGAGCTCAACCGAGATGATGTAAGTCTGTTTATAAAATGTATGAAATTTCTGAAAGCTGAGTAAGAATATTAGGTACTGCCATATGTGCACAAATATCTGACTCCGATGATGAACGAAGCTAGAAAAAGCAAAATCTAACTTTTACAAATCGTAAATATTCTTTAGATTGTCAAAGTTTAGATTACAAATAAATTCTAGAATTCAAAAGGATTTTTTAAAAAAATCCCGGACTTGGAAAATGTTGCACATTTGCATTCTCAATTCGCACACCCCTGCCCTACTGTAATGGTTGTGAATTATGAAAGAGCATTCAATTCAGACTTCAAAGAATGACTTGTCACTGCTTCACTCAGCTAGAGGATCACTAATTCCCCATTCACAGCAGGCTTTTGATGCAATTCACGCGACTTTTTGTGTGCCTTTTGTATTTTTCGAAAATCTTTGACGAATTTGAACGTCTGTCATTCCGTCCTTTTTCTGTGCTTAGATTCCCTTGTCTTCTCTCTTTTGTTCCCCTCTCATATTCTAGATATTTTTGCTTGTTTCTACGGTAGCCATCAACTAAAAATTCAGCAGCCCATATCATTTGACTCTGAACTCTTCTAGACAAAAATGACTACTGCTTGAATTTTCAAAGCAAACTTTTGATTCTGAAATTTTTTTTTTAATCTTTCAGATTTTCTATGTAAGTAATCCTCTAAAATGGCTAATTTTTATATATATTTTGTGTGCAAATTACTGCTTTGTCTGGCTGCCTATGCAATATCACAGACGGTCATACCGAATACATTGAGACCTCCTCATGGATGTTATAATTACGGACTCTGCACAAATGTAGGTTTTATTTTTTGATGCCAGAATTTTAATTTTGAAGAAGGAATAAATTTACATCTAAAACTATCAAATATAGCAACTCATAAATGGCGTGATGAAGTATCCTAATTTTTGCTACTATTTCTCTGTAACCTCACCTTTTTCTCTACCCTAACTATAGCCCACAACTTGACATCATCACTTCATCTACAAACTGTCATTCAAGATCGAACATTTAAAATCCCTATTGCCATAAAAAGAGTGAGTTAATTTTTGTAGCCAAAGAAATCACTTTACGACGCAAATTCGAGCATGTATCAATGGACCTGTTCTGCGAACGATTGCGTCTGCGTCAATGGAACACAAAATGGGACTAAACCTTGTCTTGAAGGTATGCTTTACTTTTATTTTTTTGTAAATTTGAAATTGAATTCGTTGCTTTTCTGGATCATAGTAATACAATTCG
>LIAE01010213.1:42673-99542 GCA_002287525.1 Diploscapter pachys | reverse complement strand
ATTGTCTCATGTGCACTGAAGTGTTTTTGCACAGAAATTCATATCAGCAATGGATCGAAATCCTGTTCCGATCTCCAAATAAATGAGACACTATTCCAGTATTTCAAATTTAAACTCAAACTCAAACAATCTCTGATTCTAATCACTACATTTTTAGATTTTTCTATATTCATAAACTAAATTATAATAAAATTTGGAATGATCAAGCAAGAATCTGCTGATTATCAACAGGGACTGCTGTTTGGGACCCCACAGCACGCAATGAGCTCATCCACATAAGTATTTGTATTTGTATTTGGTCCACACCATTTCGTCGGGGAAAACATGGATTTGCTTCAGAACGTGTCTAGACTCATCCATATTAAATCACAATCGTTAATCGTATATTTTGGAAGTAACAGAGAATAACTATTTTCATGGTTTCGAGAAGCGTGGACTTATTGAGTCAAGAAGTCTCCGAGTTTTGTATAAGAAGCGAAATCACTAATATTTAGATTTCAATGAACGCATATTGCGCAATATCTTTCATCTAATCTCGAATTTGAAACTTTCAAGGAACAATTTGAATCTCCAGAGCCGGATTTTCATTATTTTTAACCTTAACAATTCTAGCTAGTTACCCGATAATTAAAAACCGAAAATCGAAATTTCGTTAACTTACAAAACGATAATCGTGATAGCGATGACGGTAAATGGCTGGAGGGGCGGGCATTCTTTATCCAAGCCAGTGCAATAAGTCATTCCCGAATGTTTGCATGGATCTACTTGCTGCAATTTACAGTACTCTTTATATGAAATCAAACTGCTATGCAAAATTAGAAATGTTCAGCAAATGTTAACGCTTACAATTCGTGATTCTACCATGAACAATGAGTACAAAAACGCAGCATATAGCAGAAATAGAGAATTTCGGCACGTCTTCTCGGACTGTTTTGTAAAATTCTTTTTGAAACCTCATTATATGTTATAATAACTCCAATATAAAAATTTGATATTTAAAATTAATAAACGATTCGCGGCTGCCGATTTTCTAACACTTATTCCATGACAATTCCGAGTAAGCATGTTCAGAATTTAGATTATCACAACACAACCTTGAAATTTAATTGAATAAAGAAATGTGCGGTGATTGGAAATTACTATTATTTAAAAATCCTGGAATGACAGTCTAGATTTTGAAAAATTGAAATCAAAGTTTTGATTTATTGTTTTCTAATGAAGAATTTTTCGACAAATGAATTCTCAAATCGATGCAATATTCAGAAACGAAACAAAGTGTATAGAATAAAACTAGATATTCTCCCATGAAAAGCCAGAGCCCGTACTAGAGTTCCCTCGCATGAACCTAATTATGCAATAATTGGGCAATTATTTAGGCAGGTACTTTTACATGGAATTGTAGAGGGAGTCAATACCAACGAGCTCCATAAAAATTTATATGGGTTTCTATCACTTTTCTTTATGTTTTTCTTTTTTTCTTTTTCTATTCGCGTGAGCACCTATTCTTCAGAGCTCAGATAAATTCCGCGTGAACCAAAAATTCGCGCGAGGGGTTTTTATATAGTATGGGGTGTTAAGGTAATTTTTATAAAAAGCTTACAACACCTGGGATTCCCAAGCCGTCTCCGATCCAAGTACTAACCAGGCCCGACGTTGCTTAACTTGCCAGATCGGACGGGATGGCGTGTTCTCAACGTGGTATGGTCGTAAGCGAGTGCATTTACCTGAAAAGAGAACAAGAGCGTGCAGTAGGAGAAACAGGTAAATAGAGAAAGCGTTCGAAAAATAGAGAATGCAAAGAAAGCACACAAATTATTTCTGGAAAACCAAAAGAATTTCTTTGGAATTTTAAAACAAAAACGCGAAAGTTCATTGGATCTATTAGAATAAAAATGGCTACAGGGAATTCAAAGTAGAAAGAAGTTTCAAAGTTTCAAGAAGTTTTCAAGAAAACAATGGTGATTTGAATGATTTTAGTCAAATCGAAAGAATGAACACCAACGCGAGTAAAAGTTGAGTAACTCATTCTTTTATGGATTTTTCATTTTCTCTAAATTTAGTTCGATGTCAGGTTCTCAACTAAAATACTAGTGTGCAGTCTATTTTTGACATTTATTCGTCTTAAAATAACTGATAAGATTAATTTACTTGTTCGATAGCTAAGTTTAGCTTAACTTGTAACAATCAAAATCCGTATAAATTGATAGAATCTTTGAATGTGATCTTATAAATAAGACAATAATAGTCTAGACTATTACATTTGTTGCCGTATTGCAAGTAAATGAGGAATTCTTGGTTAATTCATTGCATAATTCGAATAAGTAATTGCTACAATAAAGCTGTGATAATAAATGTGATAAATATCTTAAAATTAATTCAAAGATAATATGATAATGAGTGATTCCGTGATATCTTATGAAATTATTATCATTTAGAACCGTGAAAAAGTAGAATTGTGGACTAGAAAAATTTAGAGATGTGTCGCCTGGAAATTAGACAAGCCAAATAGAACTTTACCAGTAATGCAAAAAGAAATTACATTAAAAAGTTCGAAAATCACTATTTAACCGGACTAAGTTTTGTAATCGAATAGAAATACAAAGTAGTTGATAAAAAAGTAGATAGTGTATTGTCGATGAACGGTTATTTTGAATGAAATAAAAGAGGCGCGTTTCTCTCCCTCCCCTTCGTTGAGACTCGTATATACCGCGGTTTGACGATACTTTTCATTTTTCTGTTCTTTCATCGAAATTAACGGGATTTTGCCATGAAACTTGCTAATTATTCTCCTCTATCGATAATAATAATAATTAACTGACTATCGATGATAATTACTCCTAAAAATGGGAAGAAATGAAGAGAAAATAAATGATCGTCTATGCGCGCATTCAGTGGTTCAAAGAAGGGGGAGAAAGAAAGACGCCTCTTTTACCTTATTCCAAGTGGTCGTTCATGGACAATACATAGTTAGTTTTTTCATACATAAATGCCATTCGTTAGTAATAAATAAAGTTCTCATAAAATAGGTGTGTAGATCATGTGAATTCTGAAACCTGACAATAATATGGAAATAAAGTTGTGTTTTCTGAGGTTAAAAAGAGGAATAGTCGTAAATTATTTACGAAAGATTGAGGGAAATGGTAAAGAATGCTTTACTGAGAATGGAAATTTATCCCGCAATCTTTTGTAAATCGTCATCGATGAGATGAAATTGCCAATGTGCTATGATATTGCGGATATGGAATTCCAAGAAACAAAATAAAATAAGAAATGGTAATTTACGGGATTTTTAACTTTCGTATAATAATTTCAGCTGTTTACAGTAATTACCGTTTTTATGAAAGTTTGTGCGATTTTATGAAAACAATGCCAAGAAATATACCGAAAACAGCTCAAATTTTAGCCTTAAAATTGTAGAATAGCCATAATGTGATGAAAATGCCAGCATTTGCTTTCTGCAGATAGCTTCATCAAATGATCAATCCAAGCCAAAATGATTAGCTTCGTTCTTTCGGTGGCTTTTTCTGGTGAGGAATGCCAGGGACTTTGTGAACCTTCGTGTGCCTCTTTCGCTCATCGCTTCGAGCGAATTTTCGTCCACAGATTTCACAGGAGAACGGCTGAAAATATTGATCGATCGTGCACATCCTCATGATTACTGATTTCATCAAAATTTGGTAGAATTTTCACCCAAACGAGTAATTTGTGAAGAAGATCCAAAATATCCCAAATAAAATTGTTACCTTCTCTCCAGTGTGCGTTCGAACGTGAGTGGTCAAATGATCACTTCTACTGAATGCTCGATGGCAGATACGGCACTAAAATTCTTCAATGAATTTGGACGGGGAGTAGTTCAATTCATGCCTGGAACGGTTTCTCGCCAGAGTGAATTCGAACGTGACGAGTCAATTCATCAGATCGAGAGAATCGTCGATCGCAGTCAGGTCGCGGACATTTGTAGGGCCGATCTTGCAGAGGAATGCGAC
The DNA here is from genome assembly GCA_002287525.1 of Diploscapter pachys. Classification (NCBI taxonomy): domain Eukaryota; kingdom Metazoa; phylum Nematoda; class Chromadorea; order Rhabditida; family Rhabditidae; genus Diploscapter; species Diploscapter pachys. The sequence continues at coordinate 95,556 of LIAE01010213.1, read as the reverse complement.
CGCCTTTCCCATTTCCTCCCTCCAGGGCTGTCGACGTCGTGGCAGCTTGATATTCGAACGGATTGAACTCGGCCTCGCTCGACACTACTGTAATCGTGTTCTTGAGTATGAATATTGCTCTATTCATATCAGATACGGCTACTTTATGTATTCTTCATGAAGAATAAAATAAAGATTTTTTCTAATCGTTTCCGTAAGCAAATATCTTTTGCATTCTATAGAATGAGGAACAATCTTGTGATGTTTTCATCATCCTATTGATTAGAAAGTCTGTGAAACAATGGAGCTTCTAAACCTACCCGGATAAGCGGGATGCATAGGGATCATTGTGGGAGGCGGAATCGCGACAGAATAGTTGTAGTCGTCGATCGGCTCGAGTTTGGGCTCGAATAGGAATGCTTTTGGTTCAGCCCTGAAGATCAATGAATAAGTTCGAGTTCGTAATGACATATTGAATAAGGAATAACAGCTGATGTCCAATTTCCTCTCTCAAATTGAAGTTAATCTAGGTTCGATATAAACTTCAAAGAACTCGAAATATTCTTCTTTTGGAATTATAGCAATCTAGAGAGCACTTTTTCAGACAAATATACGATATAGAGGATAGGAGGTCACACGAACAAAATCATAGTCGTGATGCGTTCTCGCAAAAGTGAAATTATCTGGTTAATAGAAAGTTGGAGATAAAACTCTAAATGGAAGATATACTGGAGGTAAGTTGTAATAAGTTCTGGCGATAATCCTCTCTTGGTCTGATTACAGAAATAAAATAGGATAACTTTTCTACTCGATTACATAGGTATCGTTGAAATCATATTTTACTTACGTGAAAGTAGCAGCGGGAAAATGTTCATTGGCAAACGAAGTCGTTGCAGTTGTAACTGACATTGGAACAGAAGTCGAAGGATGTGTAGACTAAATTAAGAGAAATTGCAAAAAATATATAACAGAGAAAGATAAACTGGCTTAGATTTTCTCATTTATGAGTAACTAGGAATTACGCAGTGCAGTACTAATAATATAACTCAATCTACTCAGATATTACATTAACTCAGTTTAGAGAGTGGATAACGTGAGAAAGCTGCTAGTTACGCACATGTCGAGTGAAGGCGTGTGAAACTTTGAGCTTGGAAATTCAAATACCATATGAACTATTTTAGTTCGAGATAGAATATGAAAATTTGAGCATATTGAAACAAAGTCAGCTATGGAGGAAGAAATGTTTCATATTTAACAATATTTTTTTCTAGCTTGCATTTCATATGTATTTAACAAACTCAGCATGCCTAGGATAGTTCTGTTTATTGAATAGATTTACTTACCAAAAATGGCGCATTATGGTTAGCAATGGAGTTCTTGGCCTTCTTTGGTGGAGGTAGTGAGACAATACAAGTGGTAGAAGGAACAGAAACAGGCACAGGGACTGGCAGTGTGCTGCTGCTGCTTCTAGCTGTCGAACAGTTCACATCGTCCTTTCCATCCTCCTTCTTGATTTCAGTCGGAATTTGGAATGCCTTGAGCAGTTCCTGATGAGATGTCTCGGTGTTTATTCCAGGCGTCTTGGCATCGACCACAGTCAGTTCAGGCAGCCCCGATCCGCCCTGCAATCGATAGAACATACAGAGCCGATAGTAGAGTTGCATTTCGAACTCCATCATGACTGATAACTCAATCACCCTCAGCTCCTCGTACTTCTTCAATTTCCTACCTAATTTCTTTGTCTCATTCTATCTCACTTACTTCCCATCTGTGTCGCTAATTTTCGCGGAATTAATCGAATCAGATTAGTGCTTGATAATCAAATTCAAAAACAGCAGGTTCAATTCGAAATGTTAATCGAAATTATTAGAGAAAAATAGCAAAGAACTACTTTCTCTCTCACTTATGAATAATAAATACCTTGCTTAGCGATGCCAAGAAGTGCTCGACCATCGGGGAGAATTGAAATATCGAAGCCGACAGACCTGCAAAACGAAGCATCTTTGAATGATTTGATTACAAATGATTTAGCCATATTCTTATCTTAAACCTTCTCTGTGAAAAGATTCATTTCGAACCTCGTTATTATTGCATCTGATGAATAGAAATTCGAGGAATTGTCGTTTTTGCAAATCTTTCAGGTATCTTTTCAAGAGCTTAGCATAATCCTCTTTAAAATTATTGGGCTCTTGAAAATGTTCGATATAAAGTTTAGAGCAATTTATCTTCTACAATAATTGAATTTTAGTGAAAGCAGAATAGAAATTTTAGAAGCTAGAATCGGAATAAGTATGAGCGGTTTTGAAATTATTGAAATCAAAGAAGAAGTTCTCAAAGATGTCGATTCAGAAGCTCGTTTTTTTCTCCACTTTGTTCGAAAAAAGAAGGAACCACAATAGATAAAGGCCATAATAATTTCAGCAAAGGTCTGTAATCTTTTTTTTTTATACAAATCTGGACCTAGCTTAATATCATCAGTTCGCATTATCAAATTCTAAATCTTTCTTGAAATTATTGAGGCTCTTAATCAGACTTGCAACTTTTTCTGAAAATTGCAACGGCACTGCATTGCAGTTGCAATTGTTTTCTTGCAATTCTGCTCTTAATCATTGTGGTTCTGACTCTTTCGATATAGCTTTTCTCGGATTGTTCTCTGCTTCGTAAATTTGTCTAAGAATATGCGCATACCTGGAGAATTGACACCAGTAGTGAGATTCATCGGCAGACTGGTTGTGATTGTGCCTTTGAACTGGATGGTCGTTTGCTCCTTTGGTTTGTCTGCTCCATTCGTTGTTGTGTGGGATACAGATTCGACTTCTATATTTCCTGAAAACAATAAGTAAAACTGTACGACTTGGATAGTAATTTTGATTGTTTTATTGTCGTATTTTTCTTTGAGAAAAATCTCGGAAGCGCAATATTAAAAAGGGAGATTCAGTAATAGTTGTTCTTGTGGGTGAAAGGTAATTTTTGCTCGCTCTCTTCTTTCGGCTTTAACAAATCATTGTTTAAATAGTATCTGAATTTTTTATCACTTGTGAATAGTTTAGATAAAGCCAATTTCGATTTATCACATCCATCATGAAATTTACTTTCCAAAATTAAAAATTCCCTATTTTCTTTCCTATTCTAAGTTCGCGTGCTTGTTTGTTTATTTTTACATTTTCAATTTCATTCTCAATTTTATGTCGTTGCAGTAATTCGACTCTTTGCATTTTCATTTCCTTTTTCCTTCATTTTTCTTCCGATTCTTTGACATTTTACACGCTCAGTTCGAGGATGCCGCCTACAGGAAAATGCCCGAATTTGACGTAATCGGAATTGGGGAGGAAATTTGAGAAATTAATACCAATAGCGAATTATGTACAATTGAATGACTGATGGTTAATGAAAGTGTGCCATAAGTGTCCCTCAAATGATGATGTTCAGAATTTTTGAACCATGCAAAAATATTCTGTTCTGCAAAAGAAATGAGAATCATTCAATTTTTAGATGAGCGAGTTCATATTTTCGTTTTATTATTATCGGCGCACAAGAGATTGGAGCAGTCAACGACTTGAAAGATAAACCAATTTCTCGATTGTCCTTGAATCTACAGAATACAATTCGAATGATTATTTTATTCGAAGAGTTCTAATAAGTTTAGGAGTTCTCAAATTAAAAGAATTGCTAAAGCAATATATGTAGTACGATGTAGCATAAAATTAACAATTTTTCTAAACTTTTTAAAAAAAATATATCTAGGAAGAGCATGTTTATTTTTCTAAGACTTCATTACGAAATTCTTATTTAGCACCGGAAATCATTCTCTTCAGATTTAAGTCACGTGAAATTATAATTTCATCGGTAAGAAATGTCTAGAATGGTGTTACTTTTTCTCACTTATACTCGGATATTTGTACGCAATCTGCGTTAATCTTCACGAGATATTTACAAGCAAAAGGGGAACTCTCTAATATTATATGTCTAATCTCATGAAATATCAAATACCTATAAAATGTGATTTGTTACCTGTAAGCAGAGGCTCGTGATCCCCGAAAAATGCCTGGCTCTTTTTGGGCGTGTAACCACTCAAACCCTGAACCCGGGGTGTTCCTTCCAGATTCAGAGGGGTTAGTTTGGTGGGAGATACGAGGACAGTAGGAGTCTGCAAAATGTAGAACATAGCGATAATTTTTCAGATTTAATTCAATTGCCTTCATTATAGCATTTTCAAATTTCATATTGCACTGATGTGGCGATAAATTCTCGAATTTCACAAAGCGATAAGATTCGAATGAATCATATTTTCTGCCAACGCCTATTTCTGTTGCAAAGAAACTCGATGAGAATATTTCTTCAGTAAAAATATCAAATTAAAAAAAAAAAGAATTCAAATTAGAGAAGTAGAACTATGATAGTACCTTGAGCATGTCACTCATTGTTGGCGTTTTCAAGCAGTCATGATCGGACAACGTCAGGAGCGGCTTCGTGCTGCTGGGCGACTTCAGCAGTCCTGGCCCAGACCGGGACAATTTCGTTGCAGGTACTTGTAAAGCCATAGGGCCTGAAATGAGTTGATATTGAATAAAGTTATAATGAAATAAAAGCTATTGATTGATTGTGTTGTACGAGTTTTTATTTCGAAGCATCAATCAGGAGAAATTTAGTAATTTCATTGCAGTCTAGAAGCATGAGTAATACAACAAATCAGGAAACAACATTATTGAAGAATAGATCAATACCAAAGTAACAAGTTGAAATGATACAAATCGGAGGAAAAGATAGCTGAAACGAGAGTGAAAGAGTCTCGAGCAATGTACACAAACTGTAGGTTAGCAGATGGAATGGAGTACCTGGCAGGAGGAGGGAACGAGAAGCAGAAGGGTTGAGAATAACTAGTTGATGAAGGAAAATAAACAGAATGATGATGCAAACTCATAGTACCCTCAATCAAAGATTTCGTATAGTCCAATTGTGGGATATTGAAATCCAGACAAACGCAAATGAAATTGAAAATGAAGTGTATTGAAACGAGAAGCTATTACATCTGATTGGGAATATTGCGAAGTTCATGGTCATGTGAATGAAGTCCTGCAGAAGTATTTGATTGTGAAGTGATTTAAATGGAAAAATAATGAAGAAAATTTCCAGTAAGATGATGGAATAATATTTTATTGGCCATGCAGAATTTTACCATTTCGAGCTGTTCGCGATCCAAAGATTTTGCGACATATTTTGAAAATGATAGACGCAGGATATCTTATCTCTATACTATTTAGAATATGGCCACGAATTTATATATCTCGAAATTCTAGAAAAAAATCCAAGTTTCCCATATTAATCATGTATATTCTAACTCATTACTAAGTTGAGGGGTCATCGTGATTAAAGAAATGACTAAGATAAGACTAATTTGGGTTGACAGAATTCACAATTGCGTTATTTTATTGCATTTTCGAAAATTCTCCTAAACTCTAGTTTCTCTTCTTGAAATCTTCAATGGCTTGTGATGAAATGTGTTTCAGAAGTAGAAAACAGCAACAATAATGCTCTGGTTCAACAAGAAGAAGAAGAAGAGGAAAAAGGATTCATTTACAATTTTCGGTGAGAACGTCTCATGTTCAGAAAATAAATGAATCTGAGGATTTCCCTATCCTTCTCTTTTCTTTTCTTTTTTCATTTCCCCTCAAATGAGTAGGCGGGATCCTTGCCAAGATCTTTCCAAAATGAGCCTCGTTTTCCAATGGCAACGGATCAGGAAAGCAGCAAAAATAAGAAATAGCAAGAAAAGGCTAGCAGAAGATTTTTGCAGCATTGCGAACAGGAAAATCGCCACGCAATTCGGCCCATTTCCACGGATATTCATGCTACTTTTAAACTCCGACGACAAATCTAATGGGAAGCGAAAAATTTCGGGAATTCTAAATGCCAGAACAATTTCGAGGAAAAATTCGAGAACCGTAGTTCCTGATAGGTGAAAAAGGAAAGTAGAATAAGTGACGAAAAAGACCAAATATCAAAAATCGGAGTCAGATATGTTGAAGTGAGATCTAAAAATTCGGAAAAGAAAATGTTCTCCAAAAAGTTAGAAATCAAAATTCCGACTTACGTCAAATCAGAATTACGAAAAAATCATCCATTACGGAATAGAAAAGTTCAGTCTCAAAATTTGCAAATATTTCCTTATTATTATCACCTCATCTACAAGAGTATCCTGGAAATCCAGAATAATCTTTATTTTTAAATCTAATCTGATGATATTATGATATTAGACATGAGCGGAAGAAAATTCTCCATTAACTTCCAAACAATCTCATTTTATCCAGGTAATCATAATAGTCCTTTGACTTTCGCGAAAAATATGCGAATTCTCACGAACTCTCTCCAAATACGGCATTTTTGTTGCTATGGCTGCGTAGGTTTCAAGTACAATTTCGGCCGAATTTCTTCATTCATCTCAGAAGATTGGTCTTATTAATAATTCGTCTATTCCTAGTGATGAAATGATTCATCAGAATATAAAAGTTTCAAAATTCATTAAGACTGGAAAATATTAATGCGTATTTGCAAACTTTAGATTTCGCGAAGGATTTCTTTCCTGAACCTCATAATTTAGCGTTTTAAAATTTCCGAGAATTGGTCTACAAATTATTGGTTGTTGGGCTTACATGAATTACATAGTTTCTAGACTGAAACGATTTCAAAAAACACATTAAAGTAATTTTAAAATTGGAGAATACACCAAAATTCTCATGAAAATATGAAAGTAAAATCAGTGAAATTGTAAATCGACTCCAAATCGATCGTAAAAATGCGACGAGCATATGGAATTTGGGCAAAAAACGCAGCCAATCAACAGAACGAGTTTTCCTGTTCCAATTCTGAATCTCGCTATATTTCCCTATCTCTTCCTCTTTCCCTTTTTTGTTCCAACATTCAACTGAATGCCGCATTTTATTATCGCATCATTGGATACGGAAATATGCTCAGAGTGCTGTTCTGACTGCACAATCTTTGTGTTTGAATTTCTCCAAAAAAAATCAATGCAAAACGTGAATTCATTATGCTTCCATTTGGAAAATTGTTTTTTTTTTCCGAAGTCAATTCATCCATGTAACTTAAAAACAAAAAAGATGCAGCTGAATTTGGGAGAAATCAGCTAAAAATGGTAAATTGAATGATGATGCGATTGGGTTTGATTCGAAGAAGAAGAACTGCTGAATTTAGCAAGGAATCGAATCAGAAGGCAGAAAGACAGGAAGCAGAAGAGGTCAACTGAATTGAGACTGCAGGGCAGAAGACAGAAGAGGCGCATTGAGAAGGGGGATGCAGCTGCGTCATTTTGAGCTGAAGCATGAGGAATGGAACACGAAGAGAGCAGGGAAGGCAAATTGAATCATGGAAGAATGCACAGAAAAGGCCTGGGGAATGCAACTCGCTCAGACGGGAACACGGACAGGTGGAAGGGGAGCTTTACGGGCACATCAAGGTAAAAAGTTAATGAGGTTTAGGCGAATATGTCTCGAAATTAGGAAAAAAGTACAAAATAGCTAAATTAGGCTATGAAATTATTGGAGTAGCAGGATTAAACTCGATAATGCATAAAGGCGTAGAGGAGCAGAAAGATGACAAGAATAAAATAGAGATTCTAAACATCTGAAAAAGAAAATCATATCAGAAGGGAACAAATCGAGGAGAACATGAAAATGTGCATCGTTTTCGGGTAAATGCGCTAAAACATAGCTGAAGGAAGGAAGACATTTGGTGCAGTCGATAGAAGAAGAAGGAGAAAAGAGACGAAGAGAGGGGACGAGAGAGGAGAGAGGGAAGAGAAAGAGGAGGAATGCAACGTGAAATGACAAAACGAAATAAGAAAAGCTTGAACAGAAAAATGAGGAGAGAGGAGAAGAGCAAGAAAAGAAGAAGGCATGTGAAAATGAGCACTGCACCAAGTCAAACCCACTACTTCTTCCACTTTTCACTCTTCTCGTCCTCCGGTCTTTTTTACCGAATATTTTATCATTTCTGTTCTAATAACCGCGGAAAATAACAATGCGTCCACTCAAGAATGAAATAATCTGATCTTATTTTAGAAGAGAACACGCTTTTTTGAGTGATCTTTCGTGAAAATGGCAAGAAAATGCCTAATTTGTTATAAGTGAAGCAAGATGAAAATAAAAATTGAGAAAGTTGAATAAATTGAGATAGCCACTTATCTATGCACACAACATTTTGCATAGATCAAATCATTATGATGGCATGATAAAGCTACATTTATCCTAAGAAATTGTACGATCATTAAGATTTCATTTTAAAAAAAAACTCATCGCATTAATGACGATTAGTTTTCATAAATATGTTCGTGATAAGAATGACATTTGTCGAGAAACCTCAGCAGATAATTTTTCCTGAAATTATACACATCTCGCGAATCCCTCTATTAGTTTGGATGAATGAACCAATGCACAAATGGAGAAATGGAGAATGGAGCACACAATCCACCTCCGGATTTAGACTCGGTTTTCCATTTCTGTGCTGAATTTTCCCTGGAATCTCCGTTCTTTCCTCCTTTTTTCATCATTTTGCTCATTCCCTTCATTTTCTCATTTGCCTTGCTTTTCTGCAGCATTTTCATCTTCGCGTCATTTTCACCCCAACCCCTCTCATTTCCTAATGCTCTGCAGATGAGGCAAATAAGCGCAAATTTAGAAGGCCAAAAAATGAGGTAACGAGAAATTCATAATGAGAAATTCGGGAATATGGAATAAAAATGAGGGGTATGAAGAAGCCTGAGCAAATCTCCCAAGGATTTCGCCATACCGAGCACATGAAAATGTGTTAGAGGAAGAGAAAATTAAGACTAATCCGCAGTAAGAAATTGACTGCTATTTCTGGAAAGGGCATCAAAGTGCAGACATTTGTTGAAAACGGAGCTTACAAAAATATGAGAGTTCAACATTTGAAAATTTCAAAAATTTCATGTGTGCAACGCGTGATGCCATATCTATGATTTGGCTCGTGCGGCCTACCTCTCATAGTTTATTTTCGTCTGCCGAAAGTCCTCACCAGGTCTGATTTTAATTTCTTTCTTCAATAAAATGCAAAATGCAAAATGATGATTTGTATTGTTATGTGCGCGGATAATTATGACGCGAGTTTTCGTGTATTTTCCAAAGTGTATGGGATTGTTTTGAAAATTTGTATTTGAAGTTGAATTATCAGACAAACAGTGGGAGATTCCTAGAAAAGACTGCAAAAGTGCAGACATTTGAGAAGAAAATCATAAGATAAAGTCGAATTTGTATCTGCAAAATAAAATAATGAGCCACAAGGGAAAATTGGCTTCATTTTGCTGCGAAATGTAGAAATGTGAGATAGAACATTGATACTATAGACGTTAGAAGCTACATAAAACGGAAATAAGGAATAGGTGAAATAAAGAAAATGGCAAAGTAGTATTGTGAAATCTTCAACAATTTTGGAAAATGGAACCTAACGAGAGGCAATTACCTAAATTCTTGGAAACGTAGCACAATTATTTGAAAATCTTGAAGAGTTTCTGGAAGTAAAAATTACGTTAAGTCAAAAAGTATGAATTTCTCGTCACTCAAAATGAAAACGAATATGAATTGAGATTCAAGTAAAATTACACCCCCATGTAAATACGTTTACAAGGGGATGTAGTTTGACTTGAATTCTAGCCTTGGTAAATGTCAATTTTGAGAAGATTGGTTTCGGAAAATCAATTTCCAACGCAAATAGAAATTGCATTCCAAATTTCGATATTCGAACAGAAATATGAGTCATTTCTAATTTTGTTTGTTGCTAATAAAGAAGGCGGTGAACGAGGAAAAAGTGAAGGAGCGATGATTGAAAGTCGAGACAAATTTGATAAAAGAACTTGAAAATTAATAAATTGGTGATAAGTGGAATGATTAGGAGAGTGGCAGAGAAAATGATCTGTTATCAGAGTGACGAAAAGCTAGGCATGTCCATTTCGTCAAAAGAGAAAAAACGATGCTTCCACCGGAAGCAGTAAAATATGTGCGTTGTCTTCAAACGATGGCAATGATAAGGTATTGTCAAATAAAAATAAGGAAGAAAAAGAATGATATCATTCCACTCACGATGAACGCCAAAATCCTCGTGACTTTGAAAATCGGCTCCTTTGCAGCGACTATTAGAGCACAAATCAAGTAGCATTACAAGTAGAAAATTTGATTTTTCACAGAGCGAATAGTAAAATTATATATGCAGATCAAATAGATTCTCAGCGATGATTAGTCTCTCTTATTGAGTTCGAAATAGAGTGAATATAGATCGATTTCGCAGTTTTTGTGCTTTTTGCAAATTTCCTAGAAAATTGTAAAGGCGATGACAAATCAACGGAAGTTCGCTTGTTTCGAGGCTCCGGAGCAGGAAAAGCGAAGAAATGACCGGAAGAATTTCGATATGAGTGGTGAGAAATGCCCAGGACAGAAATCGATAGGCTATAGATTGCTTGATGGGGGATGAGTCACTACAAATGCGAGCAGAAGAAATGCATGACTGTGCAAGGCTTCGGAGATTATTTGCATACGAAAACGGAACTCGAAAGGGAAAAAGCGTAGGCGTGCAGAAACATCAGCATCCACCTACTCAAAATGAGCAATTTGCAAACTGAGTTTCTGATATTCAAATGGCAAAGTTGTATGATTCAATGATCCGAAAATGTATGTTTCAGACGGAAATATTCAAAATACAACCGACAGATGAAAATGGTTAATCAGGTAGTTTTAAGACTCTGAAATGGGTTAGAATCTTATCATCATCAAGTAAATTTGAAGCAAACACTAACAGGTGGTCATTATTTCGGCTATTGAAATCCTCTCATCCTCACAATTTTCCGTGTTCTCTTATCTCGTTTCAACTTCTCTTCATTAGCCGACTTCTGGCCCCTCCATTTCATGATTCTGAGCCGTTATTTGCGTCATTTATCCGACTCTCCCAATGAGTTTTGCGTGATAAGAACTGCGAGATTCATGAAATGGGCTACCGATATTTTGAATGATCAATGAACGAGAAAAATTACCGAAAAAGAATGAAAAACTTGTCTGGAGTCTGATTCATTTCATAATGAAGGTTTTATTCGATTTCCTAGAGCTGAATAAAGTATTCGTATCTGGCTTAATTTTATATCGTCTAAAGACACGTTCGCCTTTTTGCTGAATAAATGAAAGAGTATTTAAATGTGTTTGTGCGTTTTGGAAATGAATTTTCGCTAAAATGGAAATATACAGAGCTCATTTTTGTCTGAATTCCTTGCATTTCTGCATTGAATCATGAATCTAATTGAGCAGTTTCATTCATTTTTCTTCCACGGAATTCGTAAATGACGAGAAGTGAACGTTCTGTGTCCGAAATACTCCACTGCGTTAGATTCGCGAGTTGCGCAGGAATAGCTAATTGGTCTTTTATGAATGCGTGATGATAATCTATATAGAACAAATTATTTAGTATCGGAATAAATTATTCAGAATAATTTTCCAAATTAAGAAATTATACGTTTCTATTGAGTCTCTATTTCTGACACTATTTTAGGGATCTAAAAGTTATTGGAAAGATTAAAAAAATTAGGAAATCCTATCTGAAAATGATCGCATTAGGATAAGCGAGAAGAAATGAAAGTGCAGAAATGATATTTCTGAATTTCATCCATACAAAATGAAAAATGGGAAATGCAAAGAGAGCAGTCCATTATGCTTTGCTATAGAGAGCAGAGAAATTTGCCCTTTGCCTGGAATTGTCTGATTGTCTGATGCTATTCTAAAACAAAATAAATTGACACAAATACACGAGGATGTTAGCTGAATTCCTCGGTAAAATGATTCTGATTGAGACAAATGTGAGTTTTCTCGAGAAAAAATTGAATGGAACAAAAATCAACATGAAATATCATCATTTTCCATAATAAATATCGATAGTCAAGATGAATTTATAAAAGCCAATGAAATGAATTAGTAAAAAGAAAGATTTGTTTTAGTTTTGAGAGAGGTTAATCTGGAAGAGTGACTACTCTGCTGGATAATTCGAGAGGAAAGTCTTTTCTCATCTCATCACAGCTTCATTATTTTTCTGCTATCTTTCCCCTGCTATTTTCTCAAATAGTCCTATCCTTTGACAGTCCATGAAATCACTGATTCAACAGAGCAGTCAGAACAGCCAGTAAGTTATCAAACAAAGCCGGTAGCCTGCTTTTCATGCCCTGCGTCTCTGTCCTTTCTCTCTCTACTCGCATTTCTCTCCCCTTTCTGCTATTTCTATTTCAAGTTCCTCCGCCCACGCATTCCGATTGCCTTTTGTCCGTTGAATGGGCAAACAGATTGACTCAAATCGAGTCAGATCGAAATAACAGAGAATAAAGACTGGCTAACCCATGTGCAATTCGCTGTTTATTGTAGTCATAAAGCTTCTCTATTCTAAGCTTCCATTGCTTCGCTTTGTGCAAACTATCCGCCCTCTTGTCGCACATCATTTTCATTCAAATAACAACCAAAACAGTGCCATTTCAAAAATGAATTCTTCAAATATTTTTAAAGAATTATAAAGTGACTTTCATAAAATACTTTAGAAATTTTTCAATTTTTTCTGCAAAAAATGACGAGTTATCTAGATAAAGAAATTGGTGACTTTGAGAAGATGCAAGAAAAATCCACTGGAAAAATTTCAGCAAGAATCCTATACAAAATAAATATCTCAAATATTTTACCACGAAAACCATACCACAGAAACTTTTTACTAGAATCCTCCTAAAATATTCCCACAAAATTAAATCACAAAAATTTCGTTGAAAGAAAAATATCAACAGGAAAAAAGATGACTCAAGGATTTTTACAGATGTTCACGTTTATCGGAAAAAGCTTTACAATGATTATCCAGCACGTGCACATATTTTCAAATTTCTGTTCTTTAGCGATTCCAATGAAAACATAAGCTCAAAGAAATGCCAGAATTTCGAAAATAATGCCATAAAACAAATTTCGAGTTTCGGACTTGATTTCTAAATAAAGATAGGCTAATGCCGAAAGTATATGTTGAAAAGTTTGTTAAACAAAATCTAAAAAAAAAAATAGAATTTAGATTTCCAATATAGCGAATCTATGTGTGAATTCATTTAGCAGTCTGCATGATAATCCTCTTTTCGAACAATCAAAATTGCAGACTCGCGTATAAAAACGCGTTAGCTCCAAAATTCATTCATCAGATTATCGCATGAAACTCTCCCCTTTAGTAAATCAAATTCCCCGACAAAGTTAATATTTTAGCTAATTTCTACCAGGAAAAGTGGAAATCATATGCTAGATGCTAATGGAATTTATAAATTTATAGATTCGAGCTTCCGGTACAAATGTAAGCTCGTGATTTGGTGGATAAGCTAGGAGAGATTGCGAATTCGAGAATAATTTTCTTAGAATCTCATTTCTTCTTTAGCAATGACATTAAACAAAGTCGTCATGGCTAGCGGATTAATTCTATGCGATGATAATATTTTCTAATAAAGATTATGGATTTTCTCGAAATTATGTGGGAATACCTAAGCATAGGGTTTTGCATTAAAATAAAGTGATCAAATTTTTTAGGACATGAATTTAAGAAAAAATAAAGCTGTTAAAAATATCTCGCTTAACTGAACTAGACAACTAGACTGATAGTGAGTCTGAGAGCAGATATTCGATGCAAGCAGCAAGTGCGCCTCTTTCTGTCTTAGTGAGCTTCTTCAATGATATCTGCGACTTTATTCTCATTTTCTCTGCATTTCCGTGCCTTCTCGCAGTTGCCATTCTGTATTTCCATCATTTCCTCATCCTCTCCTTTCCTTCCTTACACATGCTCTTCTTCTTCTTCTTCTTCGTCTCTATCTCCTCTTTTTATCAGTGATCTCTCTTGATTTTCTCATCTTTCTGCTCAATTTCGTATCTCAGATCTTCTCATTTCCCCGTGTAAACCCGACGACGATCAAACATCGCTCATTAAATCCATTAGATTTGGTGGCGAAATAGAAGGAAAAATGCTAACTGAGTATTGTATGGAATTTTTCTTGATATAATTTTGATTGATGAAGCATGCCTGAGATTAAAATAATTGAATAGAATTTTAAATCTATAGTTAAGTTTTTGGCCTCGACCTGATCGCGATTCACTCAACAGTGACCGAGTATAGGACTTGATTCGGAAGCCCTTTTTGTTTGAATCTGACTCTACTTTTCGGATAGAACAAGCCCACTTTAAAGTATCGTGTTTATTGCATTTGATGACGAGTGGCAATGAGTTGAAAATAAGATCAATGTGGAATGGGATTTTGAAGAATGCTAATTTTGTGAAATGGGAATACTGCCCGTGCAATACTATGGAATGAAGAAATTTAAAAATATGATTTTTGCTTACGACCGAAAATAATCGCCACTGATCAAGATATGAGCACTTAAAGAAGGCCATGATATAGACGAGTTAGAACATTATTTAGGATCGAAGATAGGAAGATAACGCGCAATTGTAGACTATTATTTTTCAGGCATGTTTTTCATATTTAGTAGGATCAAAAATTATCTGCACTGCTTTGCATCACCAGACAAGGTGTGAGAGTCATGAAATGGAGTTTAGATTTAAAAAAAAAAAAAAACTGCATTTTAGTTGGAACTAATCTACATCTTCAAATTTCGGATCAAGATTGAGAGATTTGATAGTCAACTGACTAAACGCATTGCGAGATTTTTTTCATCTGAAAAGTGATTCCCTTCTCATCATTGTTATTGTTTATCCATGCCATTTATTTTATATTTTCTTCGAACTTACTTTCAGATTCAACTTGTTGATTCCTCGGATCAGCAGTGTCTCTGCTGGTTCCAGGCTGATAATCGTGTTCCATTTTGTTCTCGCAGAGCTCAGTCCCGAATCCAATAGTCGCCGAGTCCCCGAGCATGGCCATCATTCCCTGCTGCAGGTGATCTGCCTCTTCTCCAAGCCCATTCCCACAGCCCATCCCACTCGTTGCTGCATTCTCAAAGCTGCTAATTCGATTCGGTAAAAGTGGATCTCTAAATTGAAACAATGCGCCAATTCAACGAACAAACATGAATGAATTGCCACATTCTCCATTGCTTCCTTCTGCAGAAGGCATTCTCTATTTTTTTTAAAAACTTTTCAATGGGAACAAATTGTGTTTAGCGAGGAAAAAGGTGGGAGAAGGTTCTAGACACTATTTTAGGTGAAATTGAAATAAGGGTTGAAAGCTCACAGGAACTGCTCCAGAGTGGAGGCGGACTGCAACGAGGCCTGGGCTGAGGGCGCCACTCGCTCGCAGTCGATGTACAGATCCAACTCGTCCTCAATCGAGTCTACTAAAAATAAAGGAATTGATGAGGGTCGAAATATTTCGGTCATTAATTATGCTATTTTAAAATGTCATATAGCTAAAATGATGACATTATTACCTAAAGATTGAAAAGAATCAATAAGAAAAGGTATTGGAACTGCATTATACTACGTCTCATTTTCTAAGAATAGTCACCTCGAATTTCGTTAATTCTCGATTGCGAATTTTTGCTAAATCAAGCTAGCAATAAGGTTTTGGAATAAAATTTAAACGATGTTGTTCAAACTCAAACGAACTCAAAATTATCTTATTACTTGTCACAGCAATTCAAAAGTGCACGGAAATTACATCGTAAAACGAGATTAACCGATTTTACAAGTTGCTTTATGAATGGGAGTAGATCAAAATTCGCCAATTACTGAATGCGATATACAAAACTTGCAAAATTTCCCTTTCGACAATAAATCTGCAGTTTGTCACGAAATATTTTCATTTTGTAGTCTAAATCATGTCAAAATTTCCTTTAAACTTTGAGCAAAATATTCGTCCATAATGAGGGAATTTCAATTTTTCCTTTCCAATCCAAAAATAAGTTAGTCTACATAATTGGAACTAAAATCATTCTAATTTACTACGTTTACAAGCAAGGACCTATATGAAATAAGGCTCTACAACCCAACTAGCAGAGTGGATTTCAATTAGACGGGGGACGTAAGAAAGCAATTTCGAAATCGTCGGAACAAATTTATAACTTATATAGCAATTTCATAGGTAGGTGCCTTCTCAATGATATTTTACACAAATTCAAGGCTGAAATAAATCGAATTCGAACATTTTTGAAAATCAAAATTGGCGTTAAATCTTTGGTCGGTAAAATCGCAGTCTATTTTAGGAATATTAAAATTTTTCACTCCCTGGTGTAATTATTTCATTTTTAAGAAAATTAATGTTATTTTACAATTCTGGCGAAAACATTTCAAATTATGATAAGACTTCTATCGTCAAATTCAATAGTTTTATGCTTGTCAAGAGATAAATTATCGATCAATTAAAAAGAATTACCAAGTGGCAGCAGCATGTTTGAAATAATAATTAGAAAGAAGTTAGATTAGAATAGCTGACGGATGTCAGTCAGTTCGAAGAGTTTCAATGATTGTTCGATCGATTGAATTATATGCCTTTCTTGGAAAGGGAAGGCCAAGAGCAGAGGGAGCTACGGTGCACCAAGCAAACATTCTCGCAAGATGAATTGAAAGGGAAAATGTTGATTCTCAGAAAGGCTACACACTTAAATTACAGTATCCAAATCAAAGTCGCAATTATCGAAATCTTATTTCTAGCTCAAGTTCCTATTTGAGAATCATACGTTTATGCTAGGGAAATTCAACTACTTCCGTAAGTTGAAATAATTTGGTGATTTTAAAAAGTATAGAGATGAATAGCTTAGACTTCAGTTTTGTATTCAAACGTATTGCTATTGCGTCAAATTTCAAAATTGAAGTAATTTGTGAAGGAAATTTGTCGACCAATGAATAGAATTTTGAAAGAGAAAGATCAAAACTACAAAGCGAAGTTGATACTAAAATATCCATGTGGATCAGGATTTTATGAATCAAGAAAATTGCAAGTTTAAAACGATATTCTTAAGTTCGAGAATCTGAAAAAAGCTTACTTGGTTCAGTTTTGATAGTTCGACTGGATGAAGGCTGCTGCTGCTGCTGCTGACTCATTGAGCTAGTTGAGGTAGGTGAGAGCGAAGTTGAGGTTGCAAATCCTAGATCACTCCATTCACAGAACGAGTGTAGCGATTTCAAATTGCATATCAACATGACAAGGAAATTTCGCAAACATAAAGATACCTAAAATTGGCGAGTTTATTAAAGAATATCGTAATTCGGCGACTTTTTAGGGTATAAGGAAAGTTCGCTAAAAAGCTCATTTTACAAGGAAAAAGTTTGAATTTTAAGATGGGAAGAAAATCTGGGCCGGTAGCGAGATTTTTCGGAAACTCTGATCAGATTAATAAAAGTATTATTTTTCCAAAAAAACCCTTATATTATCATCCTCTAGATTCAAACTATTCAGGAAAAAATTTAATTTGTCCATGGTTACTTTATTTTCAAATATAAAAAATTTCCAAAATTTTCTGCATACCATATATTTCAGAAAATAAAAACAAAATTCCGGGATTACGATCAAAGCATAGAAAATAGCTGCAAATTAAAAAGTGTTTAAATTTAGAAGGAATTATGAAAAATCTTCTCGCTGCTCATTGATGCAATAAAGAAATTTGCAAGCTGTTTGAATTCAAAAATCAAATTGAAGAAAAACTTTGGTGATTTCGAGAATAAAGCGGTAATAGAGGGAATGAATAAGTAAAGGAAATTACTATGAAAAGCTAGGCTAAATTATATCGTGACACATCATTTTACAGGTAAGTGATGCTGTAAGGATTTTGGAACGAAGATTTAATTAAGAGAAATGAAATGGAATTATTGTTGAAAGGAAGTAATAAAAGATTGTATATGATATAGCAGTAGCTAGCTAACCGGATCATTTGATTTATTTGCAAAAATAAGGTTGTAAAAATAAAAAAAATAAAAATGGGAGCCAGGAAGCTCCTATAACGAAACGATTTTCTCTCGTGCAAATTCGTCAAACTGGAACAAGGTGCAACGAGTGAAATTCATCCAATTTAGCGTGTTTCGTTTTATGGATTTGATGCTGCAAAAATTTTCATTGCGAAAAGCCGCAACCACTCACAAAAATGGAAAGGAAATATTGAACTTGGAGGATGAAATGGAATGAATGAACATACGCTTGAAAAACTAACGCAATGATCAGATTCGCTAAGGGAACAAGGATATGAATTGAGATCACTGGATACAAATTAGGCAAATTGTAGAGAGAACTGCAAAATCTTATTTTCCAAACAGAAAGATATCAAGAAATTGTAGCAGATTGCACATGGAGAGTAGGTGGCAGTTTACCGCGGCGAAATGAGTAATCACTACGGTAAGGTTAAGCGGCCCGAGAGCAGTGGGCTTTGTTGATTCGATCAACGAGCCGACTGCTGGACTGGAAAGTTGCAAGCCTACGACGACCCACGACCAGAGGGTATCTGGCACTGGCGAGGGGCACGTAATGGCGCCTGTCTGCCAACATCCCTCGGCGTTCACAGAAAGGAGTTGGTGGCAACTGAATCGCGAACGTTCCAAACTCCTCGATTTATTTCGAGGAATAGAGCAGACTCGATCCAGTTGCCACCGCCTTCCTCTTATGTAACCCAGTATCTGATCTGCATGTGCCATTCTTATTCTTCGCGTTGCAGATAAATTCGTTGTAAGTATTTTTATTTGCATGTTTATGTGGGCGGAGCTAATCGGGTTTGGTCAGAGTGACCCGGAGAGTGAGCAGAGAAAGAGACGGAAGGCATGCGAGTAGGCAATTCGTGTTCCTTGATCTCTACGTCAATTGATTCGTTTTGTGTTTGAATTGGGGATGGGAGGGGAAAGTTGCGTATGCTCTGATTTGACAACACCTACACTTCATGTGGCCTTTCAGCCAGGGCCCTCTCACAATCAAGCACTCCCTTCCCTCCCTCCCTCTTTCCCTCTTACGTGTTCATTTCAACGACTCTCTAGCAGAGTTCTGTTTCTCTTCGTCTCATATATTTGCGGCACTATTTTTACATTCCATTCGATTTTTATAGCTTCGACGCGACGAATGCAAAAAAATCAGCAAAAGACTGTTTGGCAAAGAAAAAAGTTGAGAAAATAAAGAGCATTTTGAGAGATAGTAGGGGAAATGCGGAGATAAGCGAGTGATTCTAACGCCTTTCGCTCGCCGAAGCACTGCTATTATAGTAAATTTGAAAAGAGTTACATTTCGAGTCGGAATCAATGTTTTCTCACAATATTTTCACAATTACAAAATTACAAATACCGCTAACTATACACTTTCTCATCTGTTCTCCTGTATGTCTCATTCCTCTGTGACATACGGCAAGGGCCTCCCACTCTCTGGACAAACAAAAGGGAACGACTCAAACCAACGTCAGCAGCTCTCATTTGGCAGGCAGTTTGTGTGGTTATCAGCCCCAGTTGCGGGCGTAATTCCTCTTTCCTTATCAGCCCGTCCAGATTTACACGCTTCCTTGCCCTTCTGCTTATCGCTTCACAATTCCTTTCGCGGACATTCGCCTCGTTCATCGCATATCACTCGAATAATTGCCTCGAGAAATCACTCGTGTTTCTGTTTCCGCTGAAGTGGAGCAGCCTTCAAATCTCATATCCCTGACTCTGGATGAATTTAAAATTTCGTCTTTGCTTTTTGAACATCATTGCTCATTCACGTTTCTAACACATCACTCTCGATAATTTTTTAAATTGTACACAGAACACGTGGTTCTGTTTACTATTATTCTTACCGTTTGTGAAAATTATGTATCCACTCTCCAAAGCATTATTTATTATTTGATAGCAAATATGAATAATGATTTCATAAACTTGTGCAAACTTTGACGTGATACTTTGAAGAAATCTGAATATGTCACAATTTTTCCAAATATGTATTCGTCATTTATCCATAAATGAAATCATCTTCATTCAATTTGCTTTTTGAAATATTTAGCGAATTTATGAAAATAAAAAAGAATGTTTATTCAAGAGATTGATTGCAAATATTGATAAACCTTTGACTTATGAGATAAAATTTCTATTCTAGAATTTCCAAAATTGACAAGTTCTCAGCCTGAGTCAATTTTGCAATGTATACAGGACATTAGAGTAAATAGCTTGGAAGCAATACATTTACATTTGTGAATTACAAAACTTTATTTTACATAGAAAATATTGAATAACGCTTAGACAGTATGATGAAAATTATAAAGTTATCTTTATATTTTACAGGTGTATAATAAAACCGATCTTTAATGTAGTTTTAAACGATGTGGTCATTCAATTGGGACTGCCGCATGGCTTCATTCTCGTAGGTCGTGTTGGTCGAATGAATCGCAGCAATTGTCAGATTGTCGATCGATTTGTCCTTCAGCAGTCTCTCATTATCATCTGACAGATTTGTATTTCTGAAAAATGTTATTCAAATTTAAAAAAATATGTTGATGGTTTCATCTAATGTCTCCATTGAAAATAATATTTTTCCAGTTGTGTCTTCACTAAATTAGAACAAAGGTCTGAAGAAATTGGGAATTGGGATTTTTCGAAGTTAGAATCAGATTCCTATTAATGTCATTTCAAGACATTATTTCGAGATGCCAAAAGTAGTATCTAATAGAATGATATTCGTGGTGTTGAGCGCGCAATTGACAATAATTAGAATCTAACGAATGCTCTTACATTACAAAGGCATTGTCGAAGCAGACCAGACAGCATGTGAAGCACTTGCCGATCCATCGGAAGAACGAGCAGATCGATCGATAAATTGCTCGAATTGTGCGACAGATAGTTCGAACAATGAGGCTAATGAGGAAGCAGATCAAAACGAGAGCGATGACCAGCAGAACGAGACCCGTAATCTGCCATCCTCTCTTGCTCTCAGGAAGATTGTTTCTATTCTGAAATTCGATAAATCGATATGATTTACGCGCGTGTTATATCAATTTTCGATTCATATAATTCACTTATGATTTTAAATGTCAAATAAACCAAAGTACATAGATATCGAATCTGAACTGCCCAGATCCTGCGCGATTGACAGCCTCACATGAGAATTTATCTCCAACCCAGGCAAAGTAAAATGAGAATGTAACAGTTCTTCGGTCGGAAGAAAATCTGGAAAAGGTAAGTTGATTCCAATTATTTTCGCAACGAATTTTGAATAATTATTTGAGGCATATTATTTTGCATACTAAATGTCTACCGCATTAATTTCCAGGATCCGATTTCCAAGCTAGAAATCCACGGGTTTATATCGAACTTCCTAGAATCAAAATATTTGTAAAAATTTTCATAAAATTGTCCATTATTGTTTGAAAACTCATTTTGAAAATAATTCTACCAAGAATACGAAGGCGTAGGCGATCCAATGTAAGGACACTCAAGCGTGAAGTAACGCGATTCGGTCACATCGACTGTCTTTGGACGGTACGCAACGAATGGCTTTGTCACTGGTATAACCTGAAAGAAGGCTATATATAATGAGTATGGTGTAAAGTTGAAAATGTTTCTGTGTTGATTAGGAAAAATATTCAATAAGCATGTTATGAACTACTTTTTGAATATCGCACTTTTGAAAATTGTTATATTTACATCAATCTTTCAGTTATCTTCAATTGACAATATTTCCTTTGACATTGTTAAAAGACATTTCCTTACATCAAACGAAACATTGGTTCTTCTCTCATATTTCCAATCGTTAGTGGACTGAACCCGTTGACCATATCTGTCATACGGACTCATCTGTAGCGTTTTGTTTTCCTTCTTATCATAGCACATGTAGATGCCAGTGTCACTCAGCTTGACATTTCTAAAAAGGCCGCTATTCATTAGTCTGAACAATATAATAGTTACTTGAGTTTGAGCATGAATTTCCTCTCGGTTCGATCGACCATTTCTGTGACCATCAATTCTTTCTGTTTATCATTCAAAGATACCCATTCCATATCCCTGAATGAAACTTTACTAGAAGTTTGTATTTTCTGTTCAAAGTCGCCATGAAAATTTTAGAATTCCAATTTGGATACTTTTTCGGAAATAGACTTGAATTCCAACTGAATTTTCGAAGAAATTTGAATTTCATTCTAACTTGACATTTTTTATCAAACTCGAACGCACTAGCCATTTAAGTTCGACTTCAAGTTTGAGTTCCGAGTTCAAAATTCCATATATTCATACCAACTGACGTCGTTCGGAATGATGCAGGAAATCTGCACATCGTCATTTTCATAGATCATCTTGAATCGATTCTGTCGTCTTTCGACCAACTCCAAGCCCAAAGTAGTCTTGCTCTTTACGGAGAACTCGATCTTAGGATATTCTTGTCTTTTAGTATCAGCGGCTTCGATAATCAACTGCGATGTATCGAACTAAAAATCATCTTGAATCGTGAATGAAAGAATGCTCAACCTTCTTTCCTGGTGCGGCTGCCGAGCATTTAACTGCAAATTGGCCCCGTGATTTATTCAGGAACAGATCATGCGGATCTTCCCTAAAAGGGTACCTTTATTGAACACATTTCATGACATTTTTAGATTCTTTTACAACAAGTGATACAAAATTCGAATAGGGTAACAAATTGTAAATATTGAAAATGTATATATGAAAATGTTCACTTATTGAAAATTATTATTTTCAAATATAGTGACGAATATGTTTTCGTTAAATATTCATAATTCAATAGCGAACCTTCCATAGCTCAAGTCCCAATCGTAAGCGATGCCTATTGAACTGGATATATTCTCTAATTTACTACTGTAGTTATCCGTCCGTCTTTGGTAATAACTATCCCAATAGTTGCTATGTTTATATTTCTGCACATAATCAGCCACATCTTCATATTTGTATGTCTGGTTATATTCATAATTATTATGTCTGAAATTACTCAATTTATTGATGAAAATATAACGGTATTATTTCTAATCACCTATAGTTGTAAGAGTTGTAATTGTAATATGTGCGTTCATCAGGAGTAGTTCCAACTGTGAATGAAGTTGCTTCAGGGAAGGACGTCTCAGCAATGCACATAATGTGAGGCTTCTCATATTGACCAAAATGAACTTCTTTTGTGACAGAAATAGCCGTATCCTTTGAAAAGATTAGGAGTCGAGTCGACGCAGATTTACCATTGACCGTTATCTATGAAAAGGTCTAATTTCACAACAACAGTACTACTAAATTATATATTTTTTTCAAAAATTGCATATAAAAACGAAAAAGGATCTGCCTTATGCCATATATAGCTAGAACTTCATCGAAATGAATCAGAACCAAAGATCAATTAAAACCGTTAGCATTAATTTTTAATCAAATTAAGTGAACCCAAAATTTTATTTACAATTGAACACTCACATTGAAAGTAAACATGGCCTCGTGGACTGCACTAGGATAAATATTGTTGGGACCTTTAGGGGCATAGTAATATCTGAAAATGGATGGGTGTTCTTTTTTGAAGGGAAAACTCCTACATTCCGGCCAAATTTTGTTTCGCTGTGAAATTTATTCTCCACTGGCCAACACTATGAATATCGTCGTTTTTCAATGTCTCGATGGCACGAACGCCAGTCGGAAGATAAGTGTATTCCTCCAAATTACGTTTTCATCGTTAAAGTTCGAAAAAAAAACTCACCCTTGTCCAAATAATATCGTCACCGTGATCACGAATGTAAGGCAAATTAATAGATAAATCGACTAAATCCCCTTCTTCAAATTCGAGATTTGTTATCTTCCAAAGAGCCTAGAATAAACTTTGAAGATTTGCATCACTTGATCAAAAACTACTTCGCTTCCAAATGTGAGAGCATCCGTCTTTGGTTCTTCCCTTCTGAAGGCATGTGACTTTAAGACCAATATAGCGGCAATTACAAATAGGGATATTCGTAAATTCATCTAGATTTCTAAAAAAGAATTATTGTGAAAGAAATTGACAGATTAGGTGCTGAACAATCTCGGTGACTTGACAAATCGATAGTTATCATTTTTGAAAAAGGCTCGAATTTTCATGCAAACAAACTGATAAGAATTTGAACGGGGAGATTAGCAGAGAAGTTTAACAGATGAGCAGAGCAGATGATGAAAAGAAGATCGGTTGAAATGTTGACCATTTTAGATTCAAAAGTTTAAATTTCGCAATCTAGTTTCGTTTTTTCTAACAATAAAAATGATAAAGTACGAAGTTAAAAAATTAATTACTTCATAAAGAATTTTTTAATCAATTAATTTATCGCATATGAACGTTGCTAATCGCAATGAATTTTCAAACAATTCTGCCGAAGGTATAAGTTATTCCATCAAACTTATCAAGACAGATTTTATTTTGAAAGAATAATTGGAAATTTTTTAAAATTCATCCTTGCGTAAATATTGTATTTTGGGCTCATAGAAAAAGACACCGGGACACCGGGACACCGATTAGAAAAAGACACCGGGTTTTCTAAGAAATAGTATAAGAAAGCAAGAGAAGAAAAGAAAAAAGCCGGTGTCTTTTTCTAACTGGTGTCCCGGTGTCCCGGTGTCTTTTTCTACGAGCCGTATTTTGAATGATTTTGCACATTATTATCATCTCATTGATTAATATTTATTTATACACCGTCAAGATATTTGTTATCTTTGCGGGATTCATCGAACTATTTTATTTTTATGATTCATCCAGCCTTCTGATTCAATTATCAAATCCAATACTCGATCTGTGTCAGTAATCAGTCACTGATGTTTCAGAAATGCATTTCATCAAACTCGATGAGAGAACTATTTGTAAGAATTATCAAGCTAAAATAATGCGCATTCTAAGGATGAAATAGTAGAATTTTTTGTCGTATTATCATATGAAGAAATTACCAAGAAGAAAGTAAATTTAACAAATTATTCTTAAAAGTTGACCAAAAACATTAAAGTAGTTGAATTCATATTTTGTTTTGTAACTATCACTGCTGAATCAAAACGATTGACGTTCGGATGTTTAGAATGAAAAATCTGAGAATTCCATATTTTGCAAAACTATCCCATTTCCAGCAATATTCGCTCACTGTTCCTCCGAATGGCCAAAACTATTCCCTCTTTTTTGTCTACAATATAAGATTGCCGAGAAAATTTTGGTCAAACGTACTTTTCTTCTCGTAATTTGGAGTGCAATTTCTGGCATTGACTTTCTGTTTTACTCCTTTAATGATTTATTGTCCAATTCCTCACATTGTCGCGTCATTTTATCAAATTGTCAAATCATTCTTGTCTGCTTACGATGAATTCACACAATGTAGAGTCACAGATTACTAATCACACTGTCATTTTTCCGATTTGATATCGCGCCCGATTGCCAATAGCTTTCGTATATAAGATCGTCTTCTTAGACCTTTTTCCAACACATTTTTTCGCTTCATTCTCCAATTTATCCAAAATGTTCAAATTGCTCGTTCTTCTGATCGTCGCCATCCTCGCTGCTGCAGTCAGTGCCGGATATTACAATGCACCACCTGTAAGTTATTTTCACAAATTGAATTTCACGACATTAGCAAGAGAAAGCAATCAATCATAAAAAAGCTGGTAAGCGCCGCACGATTTTCACAAAATCATTGGATGTTTCCTTTTTTTATTAAAAAACATGCTTCATTTTCATAGAAATCGTGAACTCTTGTTTTTGTTCTCGAGATAGTGTGAGAAAATAGCCCGCCCTACTTATAAAAAGAAAATACTTCGTCAAGTTTATATGCAGCAATGCTACAAAGTTATAATATTTTAATGGGTTTGAAAACTTACCTTAAAAATTTTAAGTTAAAATTATAAATCCGCATTTTCAGCCGCCGCCGCCCTCATATGGCTACTCAAGTGGCGGAGGATCATATGGAGGAATGCCGTATCAGCAAACTAACTATTACGGAAGAAAATGAATATCGAAAAATCATAAAAGCCTAGAATAACAAATTTGTGACTCTTTTACAATCGAAATTTATCTCGGCATTTTTTTGTTGTAAATTACCGAAATTTATTCTAAATAATAAATGACTATAATTTGTAAAATTTGTACAAGTAATAGAACACATTCTGATTAGTAAACATAATGCTACACTTTGAATATTTCTGAAAATCAATGTCATTGGAAGAAAATGTTTTTTTTCAATGATATCACATCAGCGTTCATTTTGGCAAGTATCTTTGAACTACTCCGACTGAATTATTTCCACGGACTACTCGAATTATGGTGAGAGTAATTCCTTCCAGCAATTGTTAGCTAACGCCATAATTCGGCAAACTCAGATAAGGAAGGGCAATCAATTCATTTTGGTTGAAGACTATCCGTTTCCAAAGTCGAATTCCAAATTTGGCACAAAGTTGTACGAAAAATGATTCGAATTAACCTTTTTCGAATATTCTATTCTAGCCGAAATTGCCTTGTCGTTTTTCCAATTCGCCAACCTGTGTTATAAATGGCGCTTAACATATTTTTTGTATCTGAAGTACCTGGAAGTGAGTTATCTTTTCGCTAAACTTTAAGTTTTAATTCAAAATAATAGTGTTTATTCGAGTTCATTCTATATACATTTGGCATTCGAGTCTAATTAGATA
Source organism: Diploscapter pachys (assembly GCA_002287525.1). Lineage (NCBI taxonomy): Eukaryota > Metazoa > Nematoda > Chromadorea > Rhabditida > Rhabditidae > Diploscapter > Diploscapter pachys. The sequence continues at coordinate 69,010 of LIAE01010213.1, read as the reverse complement.
TAGAGGTAGGTGGGATTATCATATTTTTGATAGAATAGTATGTGTAAAGATGAAATATTCCAAAAAAAAATAGTTTTAGCCCAGGATAAAACAAGATCAAATCAGAACGGATCAATATAAGACTTGAGGAGAAGGGAACAAGTTTCAGTATATACACTATTCGATTTTAAAGGCAAGAATTAGTTGTAAGAAAATGCTTGAAAATCTTTAAAAATTCCAAATATTTTGCCACACAGAAAAGATACAACACATTTACTAATAAAAAGGAGATAAATTGGAAAATTACACGGACACATATTAATGTCAAATACAGCAATTTTCAAGAACGAAATAGAACAAAAAAATCGATTAGAGAATTCTCAGAACTAGCCAATTCAGGACTATTTTGTTAATAGTCAAGAGAAGTTCTGAATCGGAGGTGGGGGGCTTGAGGAAAGGGGATGGGGGACTTGGGAAAACTAGGGCGATGAGGACGTGGCTGCTCTGCATGGTTGTCTATTCCTCCATTTCGATGCTGGTGTCAGGTGCAGCGATGTCGGACTCCAGCCGGTTTTGGGTTGATAGCGATAGCCCTAAAATTTTGACAACTCGAGGATCACTAGAATTTTTAGAGTACGCCATTTTTGTCAAAATTGGACCTCCAAAGGATCGCTTTTCCAAAAATTAATATTCAGATCAGAAAAAATTAGCATACTTGCGTGTGAAGAAGTCGATGCGCTTGATGACCCTTGCGAATTGACAGGATTGATTCACCAGTCGATCAAGTCCTGGAAAGCAATAATTTTACTTTTCTAGATTTCATTTTTTTCCATTCTCACGTCTAGAAATCAAGATTTTTTGCTCTAGTTTCTATTCTCAAAAACAAAAACAATTAATATTATCAAGTCTCGATTTTTTCTATTCAAAAATTGCTAACCTGGAGACTGTTTTGACAGAATCCTCGAAGAACTTCTTCGTCATGACCGACGGATTCATCACCGCAAAGACCAGCGACAACGACAGTGGCCGGCCGACATTGTCCTGGTTTCTGAAAAAATCAATATTTTGATTTTAGGCTCGACCTATTTCTTACACGATAGAAAATAATCTAGACTTCTTCGAGAAAGCTAAACATCGATAAACTGATTTTTAATATTATTTTCAGTTTCGAAATAAAAATAAGAGAATTTTCGTGAAAAGTTGACATGTGTCCCAAAAATTCTTAAAATCGAAATGGCCCAAAAACCCTCGAAATTTCGTCTCAGTTCTAACTACGATCATTTGTAAAATTGCCCAAAATTTAGGCTAAAAGTTGTAGGGAAAAGAACTTTACAAATTGTAGTCATGAGGTGAATTGCCGAAAAATCTAGAAGACTGCAGAGAATTTTAAAGACTTACTGCGCCCAGGGCACTGTCGTTGGAGACGTGAAGTTCGAGTAGGAACGAAGGAAATTGAGCAGGACTGTAACGGAATTAAATTTTAAAAATTCTTGGAACGGAATTCCGGAAAATTTTAGGAAAATAAGAAAATTTTGGAGAAATTCTAGGGAAATAAGGAAAATTTTAGGATTTTAAGGAAAAAAATGATGAAGTCACTTGTTTTCTTTCGCTTTATACCCCCTCCAGGCCACGCCCACTCATTTCGTTATTCATATCACTCCCTTTCCTCATCCAACCACTTTGCATTTCTCGGCACAATTACCCATTTTCCTGCATCGTTCAACTTCTGCCGTTCTGCTGCAATACCCCGTCTTAAGAAGACTGTCGCAGGCGATCCAGAAGTCGGACGAAGCCTGGAGACATTGACTCAAAAAGTTCAACTCCTACTCCGTCTGCGTCTATCGCTCCGTGCCTGTCCGAACAGACTTAGGCATCTTTCTCTGCCAATCCTAAAGTTCTGTTGAAGGACACTGCAATGGAGTCTAATTAGAAATAGAGGATGAAAGAACATAGAGTTGTATGAAAACTTTTCTATTAAGGACCTCGTATTTTTGGCATTTTTGCACTATTTTTAGCCGTAGCTTATGATAAGAAGATCGGATTCGGAAAATGTTTGCACCAATAGACTCAGCTCGTCGAACTAAACAACCTGATATAGGTTTCGGGGTGTCGGGATGAGTTGTGAAATTTGACCCCGGACCCCGGTATCCGAACCTGGACTTGAAAATTCCGGGAAAAAGCCCCAAAATCGTGTTCTCCGGTCGAATGTGTTTTCTATCTAAATACCCCTTCAAAACGAGTTTTAAACCTCTGGTCCGAGCAGTTTCAAGAATTACAGAGAATCTGTTTTTGTATATTTGATAGGTTTTGTTGTGGTCATGAATGTTCTTTATTAGCCGATAGTCAACTCGGAGTTTATAATACAGTGAACAACGAAGGTTTACACAAAATATTGGGAAGAAGCGAAAATACGAAAGAACGTCTTTTATATAAGGGTACGGAAGCGGCGATAAATACCAGAAGCATTAGTAATCATACTATAGAGCCATTGTGTGTCTGTCTTTGCTCTAACGTTAAATCAATCATCATCTATACGAAAGTGTCAAGTATAGAATAAGTCGCGAAGATGGTCGCGACAGGTTTATAGCCTAGTAGGCAGTCGTGTTGACAATAGAAAAAATTGTAGCACATTTTACTACAAGAACGGTAAAAATCTCGCATTGTACTACCAAAATCCTTGCTTACAATGCTATTCAAATTTTCCATAAAATGATTCAACATGTAGATTAATGAATTTTTCATCATCTTTCTGAATACAACCCAGTGAAGATAAATTTGTTTTGTTCAGTAGTCAAAGTCGTGTTCAATTCAACAAAGTTTGATATTCTTCAGTTTTCTTATAAACAAGTTTGCAAAAGGCTTTACCAACCAAAGACAACGTATAACTTGACAATTCTTCAAAAGCAAATGTTCAATATTGCGCGTTCTATCAATGTTATTTTTCGGAAATTGCTGTCCATTTCCTTTGATTTAAGTGAGCTCATTAATTGGCAGCTGAATATTTTGATTGACTAATAATTGGTATTGCAGCCACCTAGACCTAGCTACGAATACGAATCATACAGCAGTTATGGGAGCAGACCATTTGGATTTGGCAGAAAATCTTATTATTATGGATAACATGATTAAAATGGTATAATTCGTTCATTGTTGTTGATTGACAAAAAACGCTTGCATCAATGCCAATTATTATTTTTTCACTTGAAAATAAAATCCGTTTCATGATATTATCTATCTTTGCCTTTGAACTCCTCATCAATCATAAACCTGTTTTTCTTGTTTCAATTATCATCATGTATAGCTTTATTAGAAGAAAAGTGACTTTATACAATTGAATTCAATTCGGTCGATTTTTTTTTAAAATTGGAGTTTCCCTGATAATACCGAATGTTTGTGAGTAATTTGAATGCATTTTACATCTTATACACATTAGCATCTCCCGCAAGAGTGGTTGCAGTAGCCCTGAAAAAAGGATAAACTTATCAGTAGTGATCTTAAAGCAATCTTACCTGCATCCAGCTTTCTCCGCATTTCCCCCAAGAAACTTGCTGATTACAGGAAAAATTAGAGTCTGGTGCGATGTCGGTACAGGCATTCCTTTAAAAAAATTATTATTATCTAAAAAGTAGTCATACCCGCAGCGTCCACAGCTCAAATCGCAATGTCCTTGCATCCTATGATTAAAGAATGTATATATTCGTTAATAAATATTTGTTCATACCATGATTCATTGCATTTTCCAAATCCAGCTTGCTGTTGGCACGTGTAAGAACCATCAGGAGGAACGTCAGTGCAACCGCTTGGTGGAGCGGAAGTTGGTGGTGGATTGGTGCTGTTGCTACCACCGCTGAAAAGCAATGTCTATTAAAAAAATCTTGTGAATTTACCTTCCAGCACATCGCTTACAACTCATGCAGCAGTAGCCCTGAACCTTTCAATGAACGACCAGATAAAATATTGTTGAAGTTTTCAGTTATGGGAATATCGGGAAGCAAAATTAGGAAAGAGCAAACGGTAAAAGTAAGGGGAAATTGTATGAGGAAAGGCAATTTCCGACATTCCGACAAATAGTAGCCTCCAAGACAAAGTATCTATGAACCTGCATCCAGCTCTCGCCACACTAAAAAGTACCAGTTAAAAATTGAAAAACTAAGATAATGCCTTATTCCATCCAGCTTGCTGTGAGCAACTGTACTCTAGAGATGTTGGCGGCCTAACGTCAGTGTTGCAATTGCTGCCGGTACATCCCGATGGAGGGGGAGCTGCGTTGCATTCGTCATCATATGTGACGTTAGCATTCTGGCAGTTTCCATTGCAGCCGAGCGCATCCATCGTTTTCTGCAAATCATGATTGTCCGAGCTTCAAATTTTGCTAAATTATGTACCAGAAACGAAATTGAATAGGAATTAAGAAGTCCAGAAAGATCTAACAACGAGAATTTTCGAAGTGTTAATCGCCAAACTGACCAAATTCGGTCTTAAACTTTGCCTCTCATCTTAAAAAGTACATTGGTAAAGCTTTACCGGCTGATATGCACTTTTACCCAAGCTATGGGTAAAATAGGCTGTTCCTATAGTTAAGGACTGATCTTGAAAGCTCGTAACTTTTTATCCGTGTATTGCATTATTTTGATATGATTCTTTTGGCAGAAATACTCAGCTTGATCTTCTCCTTCGATTAATACTATTTGGGGGCATTTCGGTGAAAATCGAATTGTTCGAAATTTTCACGCCAGGGGGTAGGCCTGCGAAAAATCGATTTTCATCCAAATGCCCTAAAATGGATACCAATCGAGAGAGGAGAACAAACTGAGTATTTTTGTCGAAGGAACAATGTCAAAATAATGCACGGATAAAGAATTGTGAATTTTTTCAAGTTCAAAACCTGACCGATTTCCGACCTATCTTTACTCGCAAGTTGGGTAAAAATTCATATCAGCCGGTAAAATTTTACCAATATACTTTTTAAGCTGAGAGGAAAATTTGAAGACCAAATTTGACCAGTCTGGCGATTAGCACTTCGAAACCTTGTAAATCAAGCTTCGAACCCACACCGCAGATTACCTTCATCATACTGTAGTGGTGGATGACGTTATTTTACCTGATTAACATCCAGCCATTCTCCAGTGACACATGAACAGTACGAACCACCCCACATGCAACATTTTGCGACGTTCTTTGGATGGTTGCTTGGACAGGAGTCCATTTCCTGCGTCTAAATCATGAAATTTGGATAAAATCATGATATTTTTTGTTAAACCGGAATTCCGTTGACACAAATCTTCCGGCCGCAGGTAGGATGACAGGCTGGGTTGTACGGTCCATCACAGACTGGGAGATTGCAGTTGAAGCACTTGTTGCGGTCATCAGCAGTCAGAACGCGGCCATCGATGTCATAGCTGAATGAATCATTAATTAGAAATTGTGATACTCTTCATTAACTCTGAAAAGAGTTTTATCTTGAGGGGAGGGTAGAGACGCTGATGCGAATCTCGAGGTTAAAGAAGTGCGAAAAAGAATGAACGTTGACGAGAACGCAAAGGACAAGGAGAAACACATCGCAACACCTCTCCTCCGATAGACAGAGGAAAGGGTTTCTCTTGGATAATGGACTATCACATATTAAATTACGAATTGCAGTATGCTCGATATTGCGAATTGGATGCGGTCTGATATGCCGGCTTCTCGTCACAGGGGCACTTTCTCATCGGGGCAGAGCAGTAGAGCCAGCCACCTGGGTCGCATCCCTGGTGCTGATCGCATTCAGAACTTGTGATGTCGCTGCCCCACGTCGTGATCGTCATTCCTGGAATGTATTATAAATATTGAAAGAACATTTATCAATTCGTCTGAATGTACATAACGGTGCACAGAACTTCCATGCATACATTTTCAGGGTACTGTTAGCAGGAACGAAGTGGAACTTGATTTCAAGAATCGAAATCGAAATTTGCACAATGAAAATTTCGGCCGAGGGAACGACTTTTTGACCTTCACAAATTTTCATAATCGTAATCCAGGTAAGAGTTTCTCAATATTTTAAGACAAAGCGAGATCGGAATTCGTTTTTTTCATATTTCACACTAGTCATATGAGTATGATACTCTGTAAAGTTTCTTACCTGCTCTAACGGAAACTGGAGCAGCCAGAAGGAGAAGTAAACTATGCATCGTTGTCAGATTATTACGAACTGACTGTTTCAGTTCAATTTTCCCCCTTTCTCACTGCTATTTTATATCAATTATATTTCGATGCTGTCAGCTAAATTAACAATGAGCTGATGGGGGTATTTCAGGCCAAACTTTATAGCCTCGCATATCGCATGTTCAACCTCTCTGCAAACAGTCAAATCGCTAAAAATGCAATTGCAGAAATCTCCTCTCTTCCATTTCATTTCGAGCCATTCTTATGGCAATCCAACTAATACAACAAACTAGTTAACTGAAATGTCAGAACCAAAAATCGCACGATTTTCGATATTTTGTAACAGAATAAAGCAATGAAGACACTGAGATCTAGATTAGCACTATTTAGATATTTAATTTATGAAAACCTTTGTTGTAATTACTAACTTGAAGAATTGAGTGAAATTCTTCTTATACTGAAGCTTCATGCGACTAAAGACCTAAAGACCAGTACCTATTTTTCCTGGGAAAATTTCATAGCCTCCTTGCTTATTTCATTAGAACTCATCAACGATTGAACTTGAGCATAGCTTTTAGCTTATGCTTTCTTACTATAATAACTACATTTCATGGATTATGCCGTAGCTTATCTTTGGTGCTGAAGTTTAGACCAGGAAATAGGATTATTTTTTTGCTAAAGCTTTGCAGCAATGATTCGACTGGCGGTTTTGCATGTAGAAATTTCGATAATTTGTTCTATTTTTCCATATCCGGAAAGGTCAAATCAAATACAGCTGCCGTGTCGCTAGACAATCCTCGTGAGGGAATGTCCCTTGTTCAATTTTCGGAAAAAATCGAATTTTAATGAGTTAGCAATTTGAGAAAAGATTTTGATTTGTTTCAGTAACTACTAGATCAGTTAATGATCATAGATACTCTGCAATTTATAATATCTAGAGTTTAGTTTGTGTTGCAAATGGAAGGATCATAAATCTGCACGATAAAGGTGTAGTTTGTACAATTCGAATTTACACATACATAATACTTTAGTGCACCATAGCTAATTTTAAGTACAATAAAAATAATTGAGCGAGGAATATAGCAGAATAAACTACTTCACAAATAACCAATTCAATGGTTCTACATATTGGTGAGTACGATGTTTGCTAAATCCTTGACTTTCCGTATTGTATTTGGTCTTTGAACCAGTTGCTGAAGTGGAACAGTTCCACCTTCATTCTGTATTAAATCACCGTATCTAAAATATTTTAGTTAATTCTTTTTTGTGAATATTTCTCTACTTGCTATGATCTATCGACACCAAATTTGCTAGAACCCAGACACTGAAATACTGACTGGCAACTGAATGCCAGGCTGACAGGAGGCAAATCAGAGGCTTGAGGGATTTGTAAGAAATTGTGTTGAACATTCCGAATTTTCAATTTTTCATTGCTTAGAAATTGCATAAAATTTAGCACTTATTTGTTAGGGCTAAAACAAGGAGATAAGAAACTCATATAACCTTTTTTCAAATTCCGAACAAATAAATCTTATAATTAAATACAATGACCTTTGGAAAGTACTTTGACCTACGAAGCTGGAATGTTTATCCATGTTTGGTCGTTCCCATTTCAAGTTTATTTTTGAATTCGTAATGAAGGTCAGCGAGTTTGAAATGTCAATGGAACAACAGCTTTTGATTGAAAAGCTGGCATATAAATCAGAATGAAAGAGTATAAAACTTGCCGAAATCGAACAGAGCAATATACCTTTCCTGCACAAACCCGAAAACATGCTTCGTTCGATATTCGTTCTTTCACTATCAGTCATCTCCTCAATCAATGCTCAATATGGAAGCGATTCAAAATGTAAGCTATTTGAAAAAAAAATCTCGTAAAATATCTGACAGGCAGTTCCCATTTGACGAAGATACGGAATACTCAATGCGGGGTAAATTCTTACAATATACGGATTTGTTGCTGGCAGGTGACAATACCAAATTGGCAAACATTCCCCCCTCTCATCTCATTTGCAATCTCGCGATCTCACTCCCACTGCCGAAACGACCGAGTAATAAAGCGGTTGAAATCGAACTCTTCTCGTCTATCGATTTGCATTCAGGAAGGGGAGACCTTTGGACCAAATATCGATAATCGAAAACGGGCAAGTGCCAGAGCAAGTCAACTAGAAAGCCAATTCCTAAACTTGTAAGTGAGTGGTTAGAAAAGGACGTCACATGGGTCACTGTGAACAGTCAGAAGAGAATCGGTGACCTCTTGTAGCTAAAACAGGCATCATTCCTAGATCCATGCCCAAACAGCCATCCACATTCCCCCAATACACCAATATACCCACACCCCCACTTGTCGTACGCGCATCAACAACACAACTGATTGACTTTTTGCAAAAATTATAGTTTTTTCGACAAAAACGTATTTTTGACAAGCATTACTTCGTCATTGCACACTCCCGTCACGCTGTCACTTCGTTAAATGTTAGCTGCCTTTCTAACATGCTGAAGTTTTCAATTTTCTTAGCAAAGTATTTTAGGTTACTTCAACCAATCGCACATTCTCGGTCCAGCTGTTCAAAGTGGAATTTGTCCGACTGGATATAGCTGTTTATATCTTTCCGACCTAGTAAGACGAAATAACTCTTTGAAAATAAATATTTATCAACGATGCAAAGTGGAATCATTTTAGGCGCAGAATTCTCCAAATTACATGGGAACCTGTGTGCAGTTGCCGGCTTATTATGGAACGAGTATCAACCCGGAAACGATTTATGGCAATGCATTTCAAGGACAGTGCTACAGTTACCGCGACAGCTGTAGCATCTCAGTTCTGACTGTTGTCTATATCGCCGGCAAAAATGTTCAAAATGGAGTCAATGGGGGAACGTGCGTATTTAAGCCTTCATGTGGCTCTTACTATTCAGGAGTTGATCTTGATTGAGTTTTTATTTAAAAATCATAATATATGCGTAAGGATTTTCTTAATTGACTCAATAAATTGATCTAACTATTGCAACTGTCAAGATGAAAAGTAAAGATGAAAAATCTAATATTCCTTTGGTAAAACCAGGCTTAGTTGTTGTGGTTTCTGTGGTTTCTTGATCTTGTGTTCGAGTAGATTTGGAATTAGGGCCAATAGAACTCTGTGGAGCATTAGTTTGATCTGAAATCTCTTCATACAATTCAGCATGCAATAGACAAAATGACATGTTTGCTCAGTTTCTGCAGAACTAGTGACAGTCAAAGTTGCTGATGTTGTTGGCAACGCAGTCGTTGTCTCATCGTCGTGAGGAGGCACTGTAGGCCACGATGCATTTGTCACTGCTGAAATGCAAAGACAAAGTCACACATAAAAATCATACTATTTATCCAAAGCTCACCAGTTTGGCAAAAATCACCATAATATCCGCTGAAACTTTATCAGATGAAGAACGAATACGATAATTCTTCCAAACCTGGGACAGACGCAGATTCCCCACGAAAAATTTCCTCCGTGCTGGCAAATTGGATCCTGACAGAATTCTCCTCCGTAGTTCTAAAATGGTTGTGCAAAATATGCAAGTTTTATGTGTCGTTTTACATCTCCGCATTGACATTGACCGTATTCATCAACTCGACTGTCTTTGCATCTGCCGATATCTAAAGATTTTAACTTGAGGATGGCTTTAAATCATTTTACCTGAATCTTGATAGTAGTAAAATGTTCTTTGCAAAAGTGAATTGCCTATTGATCCATAAATAATGAATTTCACAAGCGGTGTCAATGGGAGCTAAACTATATACTGTACTGAAATGCGATAAATGCAAAACGTACATTTACTATATCAGTAGTCCATTGATACGAACAGGTGGAATTGTCTTTCGGATAAATGCTAGCGTGACCCCAGTCGAGATCGTTCAATGATTCATTGAATTGCTTCTCGACAGAAGTGCCCAAATAGCTCACACTTCTTAGTGTCATATTCGGATTCCCCTGCATCTGCATCGTCACTCGGAACATCATCGCCGCTCCACCGTTGTTGAATCCTGCAATTGTAGATTAGGTTGAAGATAATGCAATGTTCAAAATGGCGAGTAAACTAATATATCTGACAATAATCAACATTACTAACGTGTTATCTTTTATATCAACTTTTGGTGTTATTTAGTGGAAAACCGTCATTTAAGTTACCGCCGAAATAATGAAAATCTACCTCGAGCTCCAAATAGCTGAGAATGAGGAAAATCATCAGAATTGGAAATGGCGAATCCGGGGATAATTGAGTAGGGTCCGATAATCCTAACCTAAAAATATCATTGATAGATTATTTTACGAACCTTCAGACCTGTAGCCCGCACGGTCCTTCATTAGTTGCAATTTTAGCAGTCCACTGTCCTTTCAAATACAGATTTATGTTTAGATCTAAAGTACAATCAACTGAATAGAAGACAATGTTGAACTAGCCAATTTCGTAAATCTTCGCGTTTTCTGAGACTACGAAATAAATTACAGCCACATCCGTGTCATTGATCGCAATTTCGGTGTCTGAAAGGTGGAAATCTCGTTCACTTTTCTTTCGGCACTTATATTTTTCAATAACTCAGTGTTATTACATATGTGCTTCCTTTCTGACAAAATATCCTAGTCGCAATTACGAGTTCCAACATTGCCGAAATTTAGGGATTTTTGAAATGAAATAAGAACGTCGTTTATTTTATTGCAATGTTCTATATTCTATCTGACATTTATTTATCATAATCTTCCAGTCACTCCTATTTAAGTTGATTTATGCCTACTGTTCGCATCGATAACTTGTACAGTTGATCCGATTCCGTTGACTTGAAGCACGACATACCTCGATTCGCGATCGACCATGAATGAGAAGTTCGCTCCACCCAAGCAGTTCTGAAGAAAGATTAGATTTAATGATTTTTTGTTACAAATCACCGGAATTCTTTCATCGGCGACAAGTTGTGTTTCGTAGAAAATCGAATTCATGAAATCGATTCTCTAAAAGCAAATATTCATATTCGCATCAAGAGATTACGGTGTTCATGGCAAACCATATCAGTTTCGTTGATTATCAAAGGCGTAAATCTTCCTCCGCTTTGACGAATTAAATTCGTTAACTGATTGTCCGAAGAAAATGAAGATACTGGATCAGATGGGTTCGAAAATCCAAAAATGTTTATCTATATTCGAAATTTGGAAAGTAAGAAATGTGACTTTCATGCCTGAACGTCTCTATCCACTAACGAGTAATTGTATCTTGGCGGTATAAGTGTATTATTTCGATTCATGATAACATTGATCAACATTGGTGGCACCAATTTCAATTGTGATGCCTAGAATTGATCATCATTTAGAAATGATTTAACGAGAGTCATTACAATGTAAATTGCATCCAAAACTCGATTAGAATTCGTTTCTTTGTAAGCTAGGTTTGCCAATGTGACCTGTAGTTTCCTCAGAAAATCTTTCACATCGAAGGTGTTTATTAGAGTTTGAATATCTGAAAATTGTGCTAAATGCAAATCTATAAAAGTAATTCTAAAACCTTGATCATCAAAAACCATTAGACCGTATTGTTTCGGCTTGAAGATCCACTCCCACGTCGGGAGTGAAGCATTCAATAGTCCAAAGATGTTCGCGGACTCTTGTTGTAGCAAAGTCGACCTCTCGAGAAGGAAAATCACCTAAACGCCATCATTGAATTGGAACTGATTTCTTCCCGGAAATGTTCTACTTGTCTAAATTGATATTGACGACTATCACCAAGCACGTCGATATTAGTTTCATCGCAGGTCAATCCTACCGGAAACTCAGATCGGTTTCGTATTTTTCGACTTCTTTTCCGATTTTTATCTTGTCTATCATCATCGGATGTAGAATTCCTAACGACTGAACTTATCTATAAGATTTTCTGACTAGCATTCCATTTATTACCCGATTTCGAGCAATACCCAGGAATGGATCTTCGAATGGAACTCCCATCTTGCCTCCATACGTTCACTTCTGTTCTAAAACACTTTTGATAGTCATAACAAAAAAAGTCTTATTTCTGTTTTCTACGTAATAGGTCCAGGAGGGCAAGCGCCTGTCCACGCATCCATTAGAAATCCATTTGTTGAAAGTTCTGGGTTCCTCATATTAGAGAATACTTCCTCAGTGAGGGGATATCCATCCGAAGTTCTAATAATACGTGAGATGTTAGCGACTGAATCGATGTCTAGAGGCCGAGCTGAAGACCATGTAGGAATTCCTGAATTTTTTTCCCGCTATTTCAAAGATTATTCAATGTGTCTTCGTCGAGTGTTTGCACGAAGTGTCAATGACATCGCTAAATTATTTTACAGATAAGACAATCAGCATATAATGCAGCATTCAAGACCTTCAAGGATTTCGCATTTATTAATCTATTTAAAAAATATTTGAATGATTACAAACCTGCATAGATGGCCTCATTTCCAAAATCAGCATTTTTGTTTGAACTGAACGCAACAACTACGGAACTCCGAGTTTGGTAGAAGCAACGGACATAAAAGCTGACATTGGGAGCCGATGATATTGTGATATTCATGATTCCTCCAGTGCTCAAAAATCGATAGAACTGGAATAATTTGATTTGATTTCCAGATATAGTTTTCTACCCATAAATGTTTTGTAGAACCGAGGTTATTTTTGTTAGCATTGGTGACATCTATAGTTGGGCTTGAAACAACACCTGAAACAGCATTGTTAACAACAAACCTGAAGAAAATTTACCTGAATCTGGCCAGATTGTATAAAGCAGATAAATTGGTCTGTGAATGTCATCTGGGTGAGCTTCGAGCGAAATCGATGCTCCTGGTTTGAGATCATAATAAGCAGCGACATCTTCAGCGTTGTTGTAAGTTGTTAGAACGTTCGACATTAGCTAAGGAAGTAGCAAATTCTCAAATCTAAGCAAAATAACCCACAAATCCAAGCTCTTCTGCGTTCACCAGATGCAAATCCCCATGAGTCGATCTTACGACTCTTCTCAACACGTCGTAATGTTTGTTCTTTTTCACTGATAGAGGTCTGGTATCGTTTTGGCACAGTATTACTGTCAACTAAAGTGTTCTTAAGACTATTTTTATGCAAGATATTCAGAATTGCAAATCAGAAAATTTTAAATTAAGATAATTATGAGCGGTATAACTATGATTCTAATGTTGAACTAGGGAGAGTTTCAATTTTGACTATCTATCTTCAATTTGAACTATCGAAAATCCCGCCTTCCGATATAACAAATTCATACTTTGGTTCTCCAAGCGAGTGCAGCCTGTATGAGCTGATGTTCGATATTGTTTGCAGGCATCAGAGTGTTTTCAGCAAAGCTCTCGAGTGGGAATGAATCAGCAAATAGCCAAATTTGAGAAAAAGCCGTGTTGTCTTTTCTGAGTTTCACGTGAATTAGCTCAAAATATTTATTCGATACACATACGTTTGCTGAGCAAATAAAAGTGAGCCGAGTAGATCCTGATATGGATAAATCGTTGCACGGAACGAATTGTTTTGGATGTATTGAAGTTCCTCGTAGAATTCATCGTAATTATTATACGAGTTTAGATTTGTGACGCCTGAATATTTGTTCTCCAAAGATGAGAGTAAAAAGTTAATGAATCTTGGGTTTGATGGGATGCAAAATAGCGAATTCCATTTGCAAGTGGAAGAAATAGTGCGAAATAGAAGCACTCCGTCATTCACCAGATTATATCTGTACAAGCACTTTTATGGGAAGAACTCGTTACCTGTAATGAAGTCAACTATCGTGAATCGAACTATCGTATTATCGACGTAAGACTAAATTTGCATCAGTTCATTAATTCAAATCAATCAACTTCTTCAACATACCATCAATTTCGTCACTGTCGAATTTATATTTTGCATGAAGATATCAAAGTATGGCTTCATGCTCATCTTTGTACTGAAGACAATGATCAACGATCGATAGTTGATGTCGAGATTATCCGAGTTCGGAGGTCGCAAGCCACCTAAGGTTTCGTTTTTTTCTCAAAATTTTCTCCTGCAAATTCAACTCATTTGACAATAAGTCGAATATCGGCTAGGTGAACACAAACATCGCGATCCACCGCCTTCTCCATAATAATCTCGGGAAATGCCCATATTTTGACACCTAAGCTTACACCTTAAGTTGCACAATTTATTGCTGTGCATACATTATTTCTTCGCAATTATTATCACCGTAAGTGAATTGTCTGCACGTGCAAGTTCCTGAAACTTAGCTTTGCAGAGACGCATAAATTTACTTATTACCATTTGGAAGCATGTATCCATCATTCAGACACGGATTTGAGTCATATTGGCCAAGAATAATTTGCGCGAAGCCTAGGAAATTTGTGATGGATCAATAGTATATCAAGAATTAATACCTAACAAAACGAATAAGCTAGTATTGATTTTGAACATCGTCATCAGCAAATATTTTGAAGCAATAGTTTTATAAATAAGACCGAGAATTATCTAGACTCCAATCGATGGTTTTGATCATTATCAAAGAAAAGTCTGGTTACAATTTACAAGTAAATCTTCTTATTCCGAAATTTGAACTCAAAGCTCATCATTTTCATGCTCATTCTTGCAGTCTGGAGACTATTTGATAGCACCAGAGTTCACAAGCTTACAAGCTTTACTATGTGTTATCGGACTGATTCACGCTTATGAGGTGTTAGCTGTTCAATAACTTTTTGATAGAAACTTTGAAGTGCATTTCGAGAGAATGAATGCAATTCATTCGCGAATTGCAGTTTGGAAATAAACGAATGATGAGATCATTAGTTTAAAGGTAAAATAACGAAGTATACTAAAGTATCTTGAGGCTTAATGCATTCAATCATCCTGTAAAATTCAGGAAGGACTCTAACTCAGTAATTTGGGATGGTTATAAACTGTATTCAAGTGTTATGTTGAAAGAAAACAGATTGATAAATAAAGTTTGAAATTTTTTTTGTGAGTTATTCGTTCATTCAAAAGTTGCAATGAAATGGAGAATTCAAATGTCGATATTGAAGAGAGAAGACATTAGAAAGAATGGAATAGTGGGAAGTATACAATGAGTGAAACATTTGTGTCCATTATTTACATATCGTATTGAAAAGGTATTTTTCGTCTATTCGCCAATTATTTTAGAATTTAATTTACAGAAATAGTTGTAATATTCATCAGTTGTTTATTGAGCATGCATAATTTACAAGCATTCCAAAAATTATGAGTGATTAGTTAGATTGAGATTCGTTCCGTGCTTTATCGTCGATTTAGAATTTGAACGTAGGCAGAGTTGGAAGGCCTGTGATTGAAGGGAAGGTGACGAGGGGTTGAGAAGTACTGCCGGATTGAAGTTGCTGGAGAATCTCCTCGAGCTTAGAGATCGTTTGTTGGAACTGATCAGTGACGCCAGTCTAAAAAATAATTGCCATATTAAAAAAAGAAACCATAAAAAATATAAACTTGGAAAACAGCTTCCAACAACTCCATGGCTATCGAAAAATGGATTTTCTTGTTCAATTATAGTTTTCTGTTTTGGTTGCTGGAGTGTGTTCTTCCGAATTTGTTAATAAAACCATGTTCATGCGAATTTACTCACGGGAACTTTCCCCTTCAAAACATCCACTGGGTCAGTGAGGATTTTTTGAGCCTAAATAGCATGAATTAAAAATCGTGCCTCAAAATAATAATCTTACGACGCTGTTGATGAGACCAGCGAGAGCCGTTCGGACGTCGTTCTGAGATACAGATGTTCTTTATCGATAATTGCGACAGCTTGTGTAATTGAAGGAATGGCGGAATAAGTTTTGTAAGCCACGCAGTCTTTCAAGAAGAATAAAAAAGCTTCAAATTTGAGAGAAATCACTCCTTCAATTAGCAACATCGATAGGCTGAAATCATACAGTCGGAGCTTTGATAAGGAGCTTGCCGAGAGAGACGAGGATCTCCACGACCGAAGTCAACGTTCCGTCGGCTATTGCTTTCAAGAGCTTCTGGAAATGGAATGACGGATATGAAATTCCAGTTGAATATTTGCAAACCTTGAGTTCCTCGATGATTTCTTTCAGAGCAGTGATCGAATTGTTGGCAGGCTGAGTAGTTCCTGAAGAGGGTCCGGTTGGTGAAGAACCAGCCTGAGTCGATGGAAGGAGATCTGTTGGACCAGCGCTTGACTGCTAAATCACGAAAGTTCTAGTAGTTTTATGTTATGACGAAAGATTTCTGGTTTAGAAGGGATTTATGCTCAAATATTGGATGATCTTCACGTGTTTAGTACAATTTACTAACTATGTGATATAAAACATCTCAACCCCAAAATTTATCTTCCTTTAAATTCCTCTAACATTTTTCTAATTTAATTTATCGAGCAAGATCAAGCAAAAAATCGTTTCCTTCAATAATAATCCTAAATGCACTATCACCATTTTTCGATATTTATTTGAAAGATTTTGAATGAAATTTGGAATCTTACAGCAGAGATGAATGAAGTGCAGATTGCATAGAAGAAGATGCAGACGATCGATTTCATGGTTGATTGTTTGATAGCTCGCAAATAGGCTGATTGGTTTGATGATGCAGCTTCTGGCAGCTTGTCATTGACTGGTCATTCATCCCTTTTATAGTTTTTCCAACGATCAAGTTCCCTTCTCTGCCTCTCTCCATTCCCCAGCCTCTTTCAATTGTTTGATCATTTGCATGTCGAGCATTCATGTGCTAATTTGCCGTGTCACTTCGCACTATTCAAAGTTTCATATTTTTAAATCAGATTTTTTTTCTGTTTTGACTTGGTTTTCGCAATAGGCAAACACAAACTCATCCATCTATCATCGATCAGAATAACAAATCGATTTATTTGCACAAATATGTTTAATGAAAATGAGACAATGTTTTGTTTTCTTAGATTTTATTTATTAGACTTTTCGAACGGTGGAATTTTGAACAATGCTATGAAATTAGGCAAACAATAAGTAATTGATCGATTTTCTCATGAAATATTACCAAACGATAGATATGAAAAATGACCACTAATTTTATGAAAGAGACCTGATTCAAGAAATGATTTACTTTTCACACGAACTTGCATTGATTGATATGATCGTAATGAATTATCTTCTGATAACTATCAAAATAACGATGGTTTCTCTCTTTTATTCCCTCTTTTCCGTTAAAGTGCCGTGATTTTCTTTACATTCTTTCCTCCTTCCCACACTATTTTGTCGGGGAAAATAGACGCTTATTTTTAAACTAAATTACTAAAATTAACTAAGGTAGTTAAGTGGCAATTAAAATCGAGATAATTTTTACAGAGAACAAAATTCGTTACGTTTTTAATGTCATATAAAAATCCCGATTTTAATTGGATAGAAAATAAAAGTTTTCTTTGTGACAATGTTGGCCAAGTCACTTGAAACACCGGGTATTTTGATAAAATGCGTTGAGGCAATTATTTCGCTCATACAGAATTTGAAAATTTGTTTCATTTTGTTAGCAAAATTATTAAATATCTTCTAATTCCAATTATACAATAAGAACTTAAGACGTGAGAGTTAACACTTGTTTTTTTTACATTTTCTCAATCAGCAACATCTATAACTATATCGAATTGAATCTAGAGAATTCTAGTTCTGTAAATGCTAAATACCTGTTAGATATCTAGATAACCCATTGCGTAATAAATATATAAACTTTTTTGCGATAATAATAGCAATACAAATGAAAGGAAGTCTTTCGCGATTCTTAATCATCTCTCAAATATGGTTTCATCCAAATCTACAAGCAAAGTCACACTCAATTTGGGTAATTGGTCGTAACTTCATTGGAGAACTGATTTCAGGAAAGAGCAAACTATAAACGAATGAAGTTTGATAGACACAAAATGTGGAAGAAAGAATAAACTAGCGAGAAATTGGAACGATTCGGTTCTAGTCATTTTGAAATTTCCAATTACATAGCATTCAGCTATGCTTGCCCACAATTTCCTGTCATCATTTTACGTACTCATTTGTAAGTTACCAAAATTTTATACTCTCCGTAGACTACAATAGTAAAGTAAATTTAAAAATTCAGATATTATGAAAATTGTGATAGATCAAATACTGCGCAAATTTTAATATGCAAGATACGCGTTACTTAGAATTGAATTGGAGTAAAAGTAAATCCTTGAACCATTGAAATGTCGTCAACTTAGATTCAAAATAATAATGCACAAATTTCAGCGCATCTAGTTTTCATGTGTTTTATTCGGTTTTAGTTATTCGATCAACAACAATATCTGGGGAAAATGTTTAAAACTATTCTTTCGGGATCAATTCTTAAGAAATTTATCCATTTTCATTTGAGATAAATGAGTCTAAAGTTTATTGAATGCAGTTTATTTAAACTGAATGATTTTAGTGCTGACTAATATCGACAGTTCAATAGCTGCTATCGATAAGAAATCTTCTATTCCATTGGAATATCAAACGCTGTGCAGATTCTCAGAGGTCCCATATAAAGGCGAGGAGGGAAATGTGAATAATAAGTACACTCTTCGAGGAGCTACGATAATTTTTAGGCATGGAGAACGGTGAGTGGAGATTTAGTAAAATATATTTATCTCATTTCGAAAAAAAACTCAGAAAGATTATTTGCGTTTGTGAACTGATACAATTCCACATTCCTGCAAAACATTATTGAAGAGGGAAGCATCGAGATGCCTAGAGCAGATAAATTCTAATTCGCCAACTCATAGAATGGAAATGTTAGAACATTTTGAGAAAAAAGATATCGCATCATATCCTCGCTTACCTTATCCTACTTATATCGTGCGGCTTACTTATTTTCTCTGGAGAACGAAGAAAGAATGCAATTTTCAATGTAGTTAACCATTCACAACTATTTATTTGTGAATTCAATCCAACTAATGTTCAGATCTTCAATTGAACAGAAGCCGTCCAAAGATTGCGGCTGCTTCAAAGACGAAGATCGTAAGCTATTTGAGGCTCTGCAGCTGGAAATCAACAGCGAGAAGTTCGTTGAATTCGTCAAAATTGACCCACAATTTACTGGATATCCAAGGACTCCGCACAGGTTGGAACTATAGCCGAGACAGGATTCCAACTTCGAAATTTTTAGAAGAACCACTCCAAATACAATTTTTGAAATTTCAATTTTGGCTTGTCCTTTCGGAATCAAAATATGACATTCTTACATGCATTCTGTTAATTTTCAGAACACAATGCGCTGCGGGTATGTTGACAGCCGAAGGAGGCCTGATGATCAATCGAATGAGCTCGTTTCTCCGTTCCAAATATCTGCCTGCCCGTTTATTCTCAGGCAATGAATTCTATCATATTCTTAGAGTAGTGATATTTCAATGGCTGCTTCACGAATATAAAAAGAAAATTTAGCAGTTAAAATTTTGGAAAAATGCAACGGACATTTTAATAAAAAAATCATAAGTAGTTAATGAAAATAACTTGAGCCAAAAATGTAAAGAAATTGAAACCTTCAAAACAGAACAGATAGTTCCGCACACGCATGAATGATACAAGCAATTTCTTGCTTTAATTATTTCCATGAAATTTTATGCAGTTCTACAACGAAATTGTGTGCATCTATGAATTTGATCAGAAAAATAATGTATTAATAAGTTATAATTATAATTTTCAGGCAATAACATAAACGTGAGTATCGTCAGCAGTAATTATACCAGAACCTTCCAATCAGCGTTGGGATTTATCCAAGCATTTTTCAAACAGTCTGATACAATTTCGTCCTTATATTTGAAAGTTAGTTAATTTTACCTAACACTATTTGCAAGTTCAGTAAATTAGGCATCAAATTTCTCGTTCCATTGCACTGATCAGATATGCATTTGCCCACCAGCAAAACATTGGAGAGACGACATTTATGATTCGGTAGGTTCTGGATTCTATTGCTACGAATATCGAAATAGCCCTAGTGATAACGTTGAAAAGGTTATGGAATATCTCACTGCTATGAAAACAGTAGTATTTATTCTTACGTGAACATATTGAACTGAAGAAGATTTGTACCATAAAGAAGGAAATTCAATCACAAATGCAAGGGATCCCGATTAAACTTTTATAAATCGCCCACTTTATGGTACAAATATCGGGTCGTTGCGCTATTTCGGGCTGAGCCTCGTCACTTCCAAAATCCATCTAATTTTAAATTTCTAAAGTAAAGATACAGATTTTCATAGAAATAAATTACGACCACAACCTTACTTAATCCAATAAATTTTATTGCTTTTGTTTAGTTTAGAGGGAAAAATAGTAAAAACTTCATATAATAGATTCTGTACTAAAATTATGCGACAACCCTATAACTCTGAATCCAGAAATTCCTTAGTACACAGAAGCTACAGTGGCAATTTTAATAGATAGCTATGACCCTGAAGTTAAAATTTCAAATCAATCACAAAACACGAGTTTCGTCTAAATTATTTGTGAACATCCTAGGATCATGGAGCATATTTCGTGTCTCATGGCAGAAAAGAGTTGGTTGAATCGTTTCGTGCAGTGCAGAGCCTGCCTGGGCTTAAAAATTCGATGGATCCGTTGAGACTGGTCGACAAAGCTTTGGGAAACTACATCTGTAGAAGGAAGGCATTGCCTTGCGCTAACGGACATTGTTTAACTTATGATCTTCTAAGTCAGGTTAGTATGACAGCCTTTCTGGGCTCTAGCAAAAAGCTAGATATTCAGGAAAATAATACCTTAAAATGGTTACGACAAATAAAAAAATCACCACTTCATATTACGACTCTACTCCTAGCTTATAATACAAAAAAAAATAAAAGTCCTTTATAAAGTTATTATCTTTGTAAATAACAACTTCCAGAGCATACATGATACAACAATTCATAGCGATGAGATGTTTGAGGTGAATGGGTCGAATGCCCGTCGATTGCAAGTTGTGGAAGCCTATTCCTATCTTTACTACATTAACCAAATACTCAATAGTCTGATGAAACAGCGAAATTCCAAATTCATCAAGATATTTTAGCTATAAATTAAAAACATTTTAAATAGTAGTTTCAGATATTCTCTGGTCATGATGTTAGCTTGACTCCTTTGGCAAGATGTCTCAGATTTCCCTATATTGACCCTCCATATTATGCAACTCGAATGGTTTTCGAGGTGATCAGCAATTTCTTAACCTTATTTCTTCTGAAGAGAAAAATTTCAAAGTCCTTTCCTCCTTTTTACATTTGGACAAAAGTAAAAAAAAACAATATTTGAACTTGAAGGTATTTTCTTCAAATCCGAAGTTGAGCATTGATTTCTTGTAATGAAACCCTTCTTGCACATATTTATTTTAACATAATGACTCCATGAATATTTAAAGATGTTTAATTCAGATATACGATAATTCCAACGGTTCTTTCTTCATCCGAGTGCTCTATGACGGAGTGGATGTTACATCGCATCTCTCGTTCTGCAAAAACAAGCTCATCGACAGTCTCTGTCCCGCTACGCTCTTTCAAAACTATTTTGACACTTTTCTGCAGAATTTTCTAGGAATATCTTCGGTTTCTGAAGTTTGCAAAGACTAAAGTTTGCGTTGTGTTTGTTAATATTTATGAGTTTGTTTATTGTTTTTATTAGGTTTACGAATTTTACAGAAGTTTTTAAAAGTCACTGTATAAAGAGATCCAACACAAAGGTTTCCATCGAAGTCGAAATCTTTGGAACAAAATAAAGACGATCGCTATTATTCAAAACAAAAGCAAGAATAATGCATGCATTTATTAAGACTTGTCATGATTTGATTGTCTTTATAATCATGCATTTTATCAGCTCGTTTTGTAGTTTCAAATTTTAAATTAATGTATTTTATTGATTTTTCATTGAAAATTAGCGCTAAAATTTAGTGTCGCTCAAAAGTCTTGGAATTTTTTATTAAATAATTACTCTTTCATTCAAATTTGACATTTTATGTTTTAAAAATAACATATTTTCATTATTTTGGTATTTTGAATGTAAATATAGCATGCTTTTTTTACAAATATGAAACAGTTGCGCTAGAGGAAAGGGCTGCAAACTAGGTCTATTATGAGCATTGAAATGGAATTAAAGCAGTACTAAAAGGAGTGAATTCCTATTTATGATATACCAAATTATTTTCAAAATAATTTTACCATCAGTTAAAAACATTTCTATTAAGCTCTAACAAGAAAATTATTTTAACGATGAATTAGAGCACGTAAAGTGAATCAGAGAATGTATCATGCTTGTAAAATGATAAGTTTGACTCAAATTTTTTGGTTATTTCTGGTTCAAACTTTTAAAATGCTATTATTTTGCATAGTTTTACATTAATTGAGCTGATTTATCATGTTTTAGATATGAAATAATAGCTTGACAAAAGGATGCAAGACCGCTGTTCAATGCTTGGTATATGAGCTGTTGTGATAGTCTTATGGATGACTGTCAGTGGGCATTTTCAAGTGACAGAAACTTATGAAAAATTCTCTAAAACACTAATTAACAATCATAAAAACATTTTTCTGGCATTTGGTTCGGCCAGTTTTAGGCTCAATTTTGCTCATGTCAGAGAGCGTTGTTGATTAGTCATAGAATAGGGTAACTTTATCATATCCTGTTCATATCCATTAGTGTCAGGGTATGACTGAATACGTGCAAATATGCATTGCGATATGTTGGAGAATCATATACTTTAATTTGAGAAGAAAATAAACATTTCTGGGTAGGATACAGGTCAGATAATGACCGATTGCCGTAGATGGCTGTAACCAAAGGTTTGCGGTATTGTGGAGCGTAAGGAAGTAGATACTGCATATTCTTTGCAACTCTATTTCTCGGGGATTGAGCCTAGGAGGGAAGCGGGGACGAGACGGAATTGAAATTTTTCTGAATCGGAACCAGAACTGAACCTCTAAAAATTTTCGGAATCAGAACCGGAAGTTCCGTCTCGTCCCTAGTGAGGAGGGATGCAAAATGTATGCAGTATCTACTTCCTCACAGCCCATAATAACTAGGGCTTTGCGCAGTTAGTATAAAATTGAAAATTAACCGAAAGGGGCATTGGAATTTCCGAACCAAACAAAGAATTATTGGAAATCATGCATCAAGCTGATCCAAACCAAGTCCAACCAGCTACAAAATAAAATAAATCAAACTGATCATCAGGGGTGTGCGGAAATATTTTCGCACATTCCTACTGATCATAACCGTGTAAAACCATGTTAACAACGCAAGTAATACGAAATGAATCTACGGGTAAAGTCGTGACTTCTCAGAAAAAGATATACTACAATTCTTTAGATTCCTTAATTTGATAACGTTGTAAGTTTTTTCTAAGCTATTTGGATTTTGAATTTTCGATTTCATATAAAGAAAAATAGCATATATTTGATCAACACATACCACAGGGTCGAAGTCATTTGACATGTTGAATTGGATATTTGCAGAAATGAAATTGATGAAAAAATTAGAAAAGGAAGGATATGCTTCGTTTAGCTTGATATGGCATGTTTGAGGGGAGAATTTAGTCGAAAATTCTGCATATGAAATTTGGTCTCAATTGTGAAAATATCACTGCGAAAAGATGGATGAGGAATTTGCGTGTCGAAAAATCTGCTCTTCATTTCAGCAAGTTTCAATTGGACTGTTTGTCCAGCTGCCATTCTGTTCTTCCTGTTCCTCTGTAGAAAACATATGTCACGTTAACTGATGACTGGGAATGAAACGTATATTTAAGACGCATTCTTTGAATAACCCGAACAAACTAACAAAGAATTGTCCGGACGAACGCCGTGCGAACGCCGGGAAACTTCCGCCCGGCAGCCGCTCGGAAGCCGGGCGGATTTGACACTGTCATTCGCCCGGCGTTCGTCCGGCACTAAAGGGTGCCGGACGAATGCCGTGCGAACGCCAGCTGAGAGGGAGAGGTGCCGGACGAACGCCGTGCGAATGACAGTGTCAAATCCGCCCGGCCTCCGAGCGGCTGCCGGGCGGATTTGACACTGCCATTCGTCCGGTCAATTCTTCTGAGAGAAGGCCGAACAATTGCAAAAGTATTTCGAATCCGAATTCAACCCATATGGGTAGATACCCTCCTGGATCCTAATCACAAAAATGGGTTCGTTTGGCTCTGCCCCTTCATGTGGGCGAAGCCACACCCACTTTAAAGGGCGGGTCCTAACTTGCCCATTTTTGTGATTAGGGTTCACCAAGGTATCCAACCATGTGGCCCATATCATCCGGTCCATCGAACTTTTTAACTTGTGCCAAGGTATCCCTATGTTTTCTACATTCTTATGCGGAATGTCTCTTAAATGGAAATTGAAAGGAAGATCCTCTAAGTTTCAATTCGACAGAGCGATTCGCCCAGCTTTAAATTTCAACATTTCACTGATCACTTTTTCTAGCCTAGTATGATCAATTACTGTAACTCTCTTTCTAATGACTCTTCTCATATAAGTTCAGACTCATAAATTCTGTTTCATGCATATTTTCAAAGTACCATAATCATCTACTTGTTGAATTAACAAAACTTTAAGTATGTAAACGCCGAAAATGGTAAATTAGACGCATTGGTGATAAATTTCGAACGCATAATTCGAATACTAATTTCAGCATTTCTACCTACCATATATCATCTAATTCAATAATCTTCAGATGGTCATATCATCGTCTCATCTTTGGGCCCCAACGCGAACGATGTGCATTCTGTTGTTCGTGACTTTGATTGGCTATTCAAATGGCTGGTTCTGGGATAAACCGAGTCCCACAATCGAGCCCAAATTGGTAGACTTTTTGTTATTAATTTCAGAAATATGCATTTATAAATAAATTCTTTCATATAAAAATACCCTAGTTTATTTGTTTCGACATAACCAGTACATTTAAAAGCATGAAACTTGAAAAATGTAAATTAAAGGCGGAAACAATCGTCAAATCTCCCGAGGATATCGACTCGTCTGTGATTCTGAATGGGGACAAGCATAAGGGGCAGAGAAAAAGACGAGAAGCGGACATCCAGCTGCTGTGGACTCAGAAAATATTGCCGATGGAGAAGCGATTGATGACAAAAGAGAAAATAAGTAAAACAATGGAACAGCGGCGTCGATACAAGGTTGGTTAAAGTTCATGCAATTGAATATTGTGCATCTCTTTCTTATTCGGTACGATTAGAGAATGCGCTCCAATGCGGAAATTTAAACTCGAGTAATAATCATTCACAAACACTTCTTGTGGCAATTACTATTTCTTTCAAATTACATTCCCTCGTCTATCTCTAACTATAGGGCTTCACATCCGTCATTCTGTCATTTACTAATTGCCCCTCTTCTCACCTATTTCTCATCATTCCTTCCCAAGGATTGTAATTTTCTCCATCAAAATATCCAAACATTTTTGTAAAGAAGTTACAATTATTGAGAAGAAATGAGCGAAAAGCGAAGTGTTTGTGAACGATTATTACTCGAATTTAAATTTTCGCATTGGAGCCCACTTTCTAATCGTACCGAATAAGAAAGAGATGCATAATTTAATACCGGATTGTCCATATATTTTTGATCTAAAGTTATTAGGTTGAATTTTCTGATTTTTTCAGAAATAATTTTAAAATTAATGTTTTCAACGAATTTGTATCATCCATCTCCCTACGAAAATAGGTTAAAGTCTAAAATATAAATTTAAAAAAACATTGTAAAAATTAGATATTTCATCAAACAAATGATGAATGTTTATGATCTTCGTAATAATCGAGCGCATTATTGAAACTTCTCTAACCTCGTGCGGCATGCAGAAAGCTAACCGTTATTTCCAACATAAAAAGTATTGAGAAATTGGAAGAAATCACTGAATAGTGCCGCACAGGGCTAGCGAAATTCCAATAATGATCTCGAAAACTACAGAAACCGTGTGCATGCATCGGTCATTTAATGAAATTCTAATTTTACAATATTTCTGAAATGTTCATTTTGGTCTATTTCGCTGGAGGCAAATGATAAGAAGTGATCTTAAAATTAAAATACTCTTTATTAGTAATCCATTAAGTATGTAAATTTCAATAATTTTCAGAGAGCTGGTAAGTCCGACTGTTATCCAACAATTATATCTTGAGGAAAATATCATCATTGATTTCTAAATCATGCCAACATTCGCAAGTTATAATGGATTATTTTAAATCGCACAACTTAATTGCAAAAAATTTCGATTAAGAGTAAACTTCAG
>LIAE01010213.1:2372-39466 GCA_002287525.1 Diploscapter pachys | reverse complement strand
ACTCCATCCACGTCGACCACAACGCCATCGACTAGTACTACTGTAAGCATTTGCTTCTTTCCACTCGAACAGTTCAACATTTGTCGCTCGCATTACACTATGGATTGTGAGGAGGCAGATACTGCACTCTTTGCAACTCACTTTTGCGCGCTCTCTGCCCCTTCTTCCTTTCATTTTTCCCTTGTTTATTATCTCTTTCTTTTCTTCAAAGCACATGCTACTTCATAGGGGCTGAGCCTAGGAGAGGAGAGTTGCAAAACGTATACAGTATCTGCCTTCTTACAAGTCATAATATATCATCATTTAGCTAGATAAATATCAACTTCGTGCTAGCTATGATCTAAATATCTTTTATTTTAAAATTAAAAATAATAACTTTATTTAGACTCAGTCAACAACCACGACAATGTGCTGTCCTTCAGGAGGACTGTGGACAGACTGGACGGCAACAGGCACTTGCGGTGATACTTGCGGTAGCTGCGCTCAGCAGACATACACCAGACAGTGCATTACTGAAGATCAAGGATGTCCTTGCACGTACGACATATTTAAAAAGCATCAAAAGTCGAAAATTTTGAATGAGCAATCATTTTAAGGTTGTAAAACATGTAAGGGAATCTTACGCATTAAATTTGATATTTTATGACGTTTCGCTCGTGAATAATATTTATATTACAGAGCATTCATTTTGAAATAAGAAAAATAGAGGCGTGTCGGCAAGAGTAGTTCTAGCCCTGGTAGGAAAAACGGCATTGAAAGAAGAAAGAGAAGAGACAGCTCGAGAAATCAGGGACGCGCAGACAGGAAGCGTCGTCTCTTCCCTTTCTTACTGGAACGAAAGAGAAAAAAGAAATGCCAAGAGTCGACACACTTACTCATAACTCCATCTCCATTCTTCCTATTTCAAAATAAAATACAGCACTGTTTAAAAATCGCATTTGGTTCCAAACTTTGTTCACAATGAAAGAATAGATCATAAAGTCCTAAACCTTTCGAGTAATCCAAAAGTCAAATAATATTTTCCAATATTACTATTTCAAGAATGTACTTTTAGTGGTAACACGGAAAGAGTTCAAATGTGCGGTATTAATGTCTGTCTTTATCCAAGGTAATCGAATCTCTAGTGCATTTATTTGGTTTTTATCGGGTGATAGAAAGCTGAATTTTTTATATGCATCTTTTAGATCATCATGCTGCGGTAACTACACTAAGATGCTCGATCGTGTGAAGCGTGTCTACTATTGCGGTCCACAGGTATTCAATTGTATTCAGTTGGAATATACTAACTATTTCGAGTTTAGCCGAACTACACAGAACCAGCTTCTGATACTTCCTGCTGCCCTCCAAATGGATTCTTCGGTAAATCGTTATAACTTCTGACAAAAATATGTTAATACTATAAACCTTGCGTTTTTACTATTCTAATTAGAATTATATATAAGGTAAGTATGCGAAAAATACCCTAAATTCGATCTGATGGACGCACGCTTTTGCACTCTTGGAAGACTTTTGATTCCAGTGAGTAGGCTATTTCTACAAAATTTCAAATCACTTTGATATAACGGCATTGCATTAGAGTATTCATCATTTTTTCAATATTGTCAAGATTGACAAGTTTCATGCGCGTATTTCATTACTTTGTCAGTTATGAACACTTTCTATTCATTTATACAGCTCACCGTTAGCAAGGTGCTGAATAATTTGGTAGAGAAATGGTCAATTTTTGATTCGGATGCATAAAAGTGAATCGAAATTCTAACTTTCATTGACGAATAATCACGGACATTGGGAAGGGTAATAAGGGTAATTATCGAGTTAACTAGAGGGTTTAGATTGGCCAAAACTTAAAAAATCTCTATGATTAAAGGGTTTCACAAAAGTTTGCGAGCTCAAAGTTCTACCAAAATCAAATTTGAGAAACCACTTGCTCTTTATAAACATAAGATAATTAATTTAAAAAAAACTCATATCAATTAAAATCTCCTCAAATTATGATTTAGGTCTCTGGAGTGAATGGTCGAGCTGCACTGATACTTGCGGTAAGTGTCATGATTCGTATCTTCGCAAGCTCATTCCAATTTTTATTGAATTCCTACTATGCAAAACTAGAACAATACAATTGCGTAGGGATAAGTCAAACGCGATCTTCTTTTTATTTTGCGTCTCTGTATCTCACATGGATAACAGTTGGTAAACATCTCTGGTATAGATAATTTCGATCCAGTTCGAAGCATCATTTTCCGGCCAGAATGAAAAAAGTTAAAAAGAATAAGTTAGTGTTTCACAACAGTGCTTACCTGCAAGTATGCACGGAGTTGAAATCATGAGTGTTTCCAAATCTTTGCCTGTATCGTAAGTTCGAGCGAAAGAAATGTGAGACGTTAAAATAGATGTCTTTTCACGAAAAATGACAAAAAAAAACTTTTAAAACCTCGCCATTTACTTCTTCAGGTCTTTGCGGAACCCAGAGTCGCAACAGAACGTGCGCCTCGGCTTCTTATGGGTGTCAATGCACGTGAGTATTGATTTAAAATCCAAATTTCTTGTCAAATTCTACTTAAAAATAGGATTTGGATTTTCCGCGATAATGCAACCACACAACATGGCGAAATAGAATGTATTATGAGAGGGTTGAGAAAAGCCCTCTCACATGCTATTTCGCCATGTTGCGTCGTTGCGTTGTTGCGAAGGATCCAGGTTCCCACTTAGAATGATGTTATTAATAAATTAAATTCCTAATTCAAAGTTTATTATTGCTACTAAAATAATCTATTCCAGAGGCGGCAACTACACTGAAACGCAAGCGTGCGGCGATCCAGTCTGTCTCTATCCTCGTCAGTCCTGCTGTCCCGGATACGTGAAACAGCTCAACAGAACTACGAGAAAGTACAACTGCGTTCCGCAATAACAAGCAGTTCATAGCCGTTCAAAGTCAAATCGATCAAACACTTTTATGAGCATTAAAAAACCCAAAAAAAATCATCTTCTAATCAAACCATTTTTCTATGACTAAACAAGTTTAGTCTCTTTTTTCATATTTATTCCCCTGAGCATTAAAAAACCCAAAAAAATTAGTTTAGTAATTGCCTGCATTCATAAGATGCGCATGATTTATTGATTGCAGCAAGTACCATAACATCGGTACAATATCGTAATTTCATAATCACTGCAATGTTAACATTCTTTGTTATTACACATCATTCTGTTAACTCTTGCATGCTTGTTAAAGAGGTTAGCAATCTGATGCGATATTACAAGGAAAATATTAACATTTGCATGTTTATGGAATTTACGATACATCCTCGCAGGCTATAGCGATCAAAAGAAATCACCGAATAAAATATCATCTTCTAAAATCGGACCATGATGGGAACCATTTTTGTGTGAATGAAAAAATAGAGCATTAAATAAAACAATAATAAAAAATAATACAAATATTTTAACTGAGAAAAATAAAAATAATTTGGTCCGATATTAATTCAGTAGATTTCTTATGCGATATAGCCTATTTTCATTGTTGGAGAAATTCGTTTCCAGCACGAACATTATATCATTTCCATTCAATTGTCAATTTTTCAAAATAACATGGAGAATTTAATCCTAATTTATGCAC
This sequence comes from Diploscapter pachys, assembly GCA_002287525.1. NCBI lineage: Eukaryota > Metazoa > Nematoda > Chromadorea > Rhabditida > Rhabditidae > Diploscapter > Diploscapter pachys. The sequence goes on along the minus strand of LIAE01010213.1, from coordinate 35,853 downwards.
ATAGATTTGGAGATTTCTACTAAAATGTTTATTAGAAATTTCGGTCAGTGTGCACTAGTTAGATATTGAATCTCCATGTTATTCACAGGCACAAGAGTATAAGGCAAGCACTATTGGCTTATTATTATATGGCATTTGGTACTATTGAAATTGAGCAATGTGAAGTATCAAAGTATTTGGAATTTTTATGAAAGTTTTGTCTTACAGGTCTTTCATATTACCAATATTTCAAAACATGAACCGACTTATTTTATGCTCATATGTTGAGATAATATTTCATTGCCTGTTATGTTTTGAATGACTCCACCTTGATCCAGCTCAAGTCCATCGAATCTTGCTGTCTATAGATACCAAGATTCGAAGAACCTCTTTGGTATCAGGCTGATGTCTTCAAAACCATACCTTGACATTTCCGTGAATAATATTATTCTCAACATATGGGCATTTTGGGCGGGTGGGAGGGTGAGATGGGATGGGGTTGACCAAATAATTTTGGTCCGAAGGTTGGAATAAAGAGGTATATGCACGGTTCTGTATACAACATTAAAGGAGTTTTTTCCGAATTTTCGAAAAAAAAAGCGAATTTACTTGCAAATGATAAGAAGCGTGCTCAAATTGCCAAGTGCTTCCACTAAAATTGTCAACTAATGTGAATGACGAAGTGATAAAAGTGCAGTATATTATTTACAAGAAAAATGAATAAATTCCTCGAATTTTATTATGGAAATTTCAATTGATGAAACATTTTTACACATCTGTTATTCCGTTCTTGTGATAACTACGATCTATCGAAATTTAAAGTTAATAGGAAATATTTATTCATCTAATCAATTTTATTTCATAAAGAACTTCTCATGCTTGCTGCAAAAAGCGCCGTTTCATCAGAACTCGTCTCCTTCTGTACGGTGAAGCGTTGTTATAGGCTTGTGCCGGTGCTTCTTGAGTTTGATATACGGCTTGAGGTCTGAATAAATTCTTATTTAAGTTCCTATTTAAGAAAAATATAATCGACAATTGACAAGCAAAGATATTGATAGTTAATGAGAAAGAACTGAACTCCAAGATCTATAACTTTATTTTTGCAAAATCTCCTTCCGAGCACTAATCATATTGCAAGTTTGTATAATAAGGTGGTTGGTTTCAGGACCATTAGTAATGATGCCAATTCCAAAAATAAAAGTTCGATTTTTGGTTTTTCCGTAATGGGATTTAGACTTCGTGTATGATTCAACTACGATAGTGAGTTTGTAAATGACGATACGATGAAGTGCAAAATGACAAAATGAAGATTCGCTTTCTTGTATTTGACAAAATTACGGAATGATTGTGTTTTCCACACCATTTCTCTTTCCTCCCGCTCTCTAACACAACATTCCGTCGTTTTGTCGTTTGTCACATACAGAAAGGATCTCGCTATTCCGTCGTTTACAGGTTGCCATTAAGATAAATAGTTTTCAGAAGTTTAACCTCAGACAAATCAATCAGTTTTATCGCTTACTAAAAATTTTAAAGAAATAAAAAAAAAAAAACAACTCACGGTTGAACACCATAAGTGACTTGGGGTGGGGCTGTTGGGTAGGCGTCAGACGGGGCTTCAGGGAGAGACTGAACATAGGCTGCTATTCCAGGAGATGATCCTCGAGCTGAAGGCATTTCACAATATCTTCGAATAAATCCATTGAACTTACGAGGACAAGGGCAGTAGTGACTGTCCGAGCCGATATCGCCTAAAATCAATGTTTATCATTTCTGCAAAAACTCATGAAAATACCTCCCAACCCAGCAGTCCCTTGAACTCCAGGGTTACCATTAATCCCTATAAATCAAGTTATTTGGGGGTCATTCGCACAAGATGCTCTTATTATTTTACCTGGATTACCCGTCGTGCCCTGAAATTATCCATTTTGAACAATTTTATGCAAAAAAAAACTCACAGCTGGGCCAATTTCCCCAGGACTGCCGGGAGTTCCGTCATTTCCTCGCTCGCCTACAAATTTTATCATTAATTTGAAAAAAAACGATAAAACAGCAAAAGAATTACCCTCACGACCTGGCAATCCCTAAAATGATCATTTGATGCTAAAGATCACTGACTATTCTCACCGAATCACCATTCCTTCCTTGCAGACCTGGGAAATTGCAAACTCTCTGTCCATCATGCCCATTAATTCCTTCCAACCCAGGTAGGCATGAAATTTGATTTTGGATCAATTTCCGAATAATTCACTATACCGACTCCTCCTGCTAATCCACAGTCTCCAGGCGGGCCTAAAATTTGATTATTTTCAGAAATGAATAAGAAATTCTACAAAGCAACATTCTAGAAAAATTTCGACTTGACCAAGATTCAATTTTCTGGCAACACAACGACTTTTTCGAATTAAAACAAGATGTATCATAATGAAAATGTAAACAGAAATAAAATAAATTTGGATCAAAGCTTACATATTCTATTCGAAGCTGGGGTATTACTGATATGAACAAAAACTATTATCAGCACTATTGTTTTCAAATGGGTAAATAAAACTCTTAATATTGCCATTCTCCATCTCTCTAATTAGGCAATTTTATGTGTAATAATTTCTATTCTCGTCAACAATTTGGCTACCACACACAAGTCACACGAAATAATGTGAAAGGTTGTTGGGAAACTTCTTTCTCACAATATTTCGCGTGACACGTAGTTTCCAAGTTTCCTGCTAATCAAAGCAGGCTCAGTGCAGAAAGGAAATGGAAACTTGCCTTGCAATCCAGGATTCCCATTTCGGCCTTGCTGACCTGGGACGCCTATAATTTTCTTGATCATTTTAACTTCTTTATAGGCAAACTAATCTGGTATTCCGCAAATGCCTTCCTCGCCCATCAGTCCTGGCAAGCCGGGCGGTCATAAAATTGTAGTTGATTAATATATGACAATCGATTAATTTGTTATGGAAAAAAGATCTAAATAACATTTTTCTCCTAATAACTTAACTATAGGCCCGGGAGGACAGGAGACGCAGCCTGTAATGTGAAAGTTGTGAAGTTGAGTTTCACTCATTACTTGACACCGTATTTATAATCAACCTACCAGTGTGTCCAGCGTAAGTGATCATTCGGATGCCATCGTTCCCGTTTCTCCCAGGTTCGCATAAAATTTCTCATGAAACGATAAAAAAACGCAGTAATTTCAAACCAGGAAATCCCATCTCGCCGTCTTCACCTCGACTGAAACGTTGTCAAATTGTACCTTCGATTTTTATTAAGAAAAGGCCGTAAACACTTACTTTCCTGGTGGACCCTAAAATCAAAGACAATTGTTTCAACAAAAAATGATACTTTACCGGCGGCCCTTGGGGACATTTCGCAGCTCGAGCTGCGCAGTTGCATTGTGGCTGTTGCTGTTGTTGAGGCACGTGATACTGAAGATTCAGGAAATTTGAACGAATAATTCATATTATTGCGATTTTGATCAGAGTCTCGATGACGTGACGGATACAAGTTTTCTTCCTAGCGAAGTTTCAAATGAATATTTCAATCTTTTAATCCCACAAGTTTCCAAATTTTGAGGAAAAAACATTCGCATTTTGCCCCTTAAGATTTATCAACTATAAACAGAATGATCTGGGATATAATAGTCATAGATGTGTTTGACGATTGGCCACTTATTCATTTTAGAAAGCTGATCTTGATGTATGAAAAATGTTCAAACTTTATTCCGAAAGTAAGAATTCACTCTTTCAGTAAAGATAAAACCTAACTCTCCGAGTTGAAACCGAACTCTTAGCAATAGCAAAGAATAAAAAGGTTTATAAAATGTTCTGCTTACCGCCTGTTGTTGCGGTTGTTGTTGATATCGTGTATTGGTGACAGTTATGGAGGGATGTTGAGAGTAGCTGCTGCTAGAATAGGACGATTGTTGCGGAGCGTAGTAGCTGATTTGTCGTTTGAATCTCTCCACCTTCGATCCCTGCATCATGTCGTTCCAGGCTGCGTTCTCATAGTCCTGAATATTAAATTTAGAGAAACCTAGGTTTTCTATTTCACTTTGAACTCGACAAGATATTCTTGAAGCTCCGACTGGAACTGATTGATGTCATAGACGATGTAGGCAGAAAACGAAATGGCAACGATTGTGATAGTCGCTGTTACTGAGGCGACTGTTGTGATTAGAGAGTATTCAACCATTCTAAATCATAAATTTTATTAGAACGAGGATATTTCATGATCGAAATGAATCTAACTATCGACGTGGTGTACAATAATTATTGTCCGATTTCAGTATGGTGCAATGCTTGCAAGACATGATATTTTCACAGTAGAATATCATTTTTGACATTCATCTGGTTGTCAGTCTTAGCCTATAAAAGGAAACTCACGTTTAGATCTAATATAGAAAATGATAAAGTCTAAGTTACAAGAAAATATCTCAATATATATCATTAGTCACGATCTATTTAGAAAATAATTATATTCGTACTACAAGAATACTATTTTTGTTATTTTCTAATACAAGATTTTTTAAAATATAAAATGGCATTAATAGACGAAATTCGAGGTAAATATTCAGAGCAAAACTTTCGGAGGCACTATTTCGCTTTCGTTCAAAACTTGTTGAAAATCAAAACAAGAAAATGGATACAAAGTAGTTTCGGATTTTTATATAGTACGTAGATTTGCCAGACAAAGTGGATTAATATTTGAAAGAAGTTGAAGAGTTCGATGGAAGTAAAGTGAAAAGTGATGAAGAAAGGAAGGAAAAAGGACGGAACTGAGAAATAAAGACGGTGAATGAGATTATTGGATGGTTAGCGGTAAGTCATTGTGGATGTCTACTGACTGTCTCTATTCCTCTCTATGCTTGAATGCATCAACCAGTTTGCAGTTGAATCTGCAAACCTACCCAAACCCCGCTGAATCAATGGGAGATGGGAGTGCAAAGTGGGCAGATAATGAGTCTTCGTTTTGAGAGGCTGACAGAGGCTTCCGGATGTATTCCGGTCCATACATCATTCGCAATCAAGGAATGCAAAAAAAATCACATAGATAAACGATGATGATCATCATTATTTTTACTTACTCTTCTTGAACGATTTCCGGTATATCCGGAAGTGACAATTTGATGGCCTGTCAAACGGCATTTGTCTCCATAGTCTATTGTCTCCTTCTTTTATACCCATTCTGTCATCTGTCATTATCCTCCTTTCCTTTTTATTATTCCTCACTTTTCCATTCTCCGCGTAGCAAACTTTTACCTGAAACCAGCAACAAACCAAAACAAGTAACTCTAATGAAACACATCATATTTCATTTCGCTTTACGGGATAAATGAAAGGATCCATACAATAGGGCATAAATTAAAATTGGGAACGAAATTCACTATGCAACGGTTGTGAGCAATTCTAATTCGGGCTTTTTTGTTTTTGTTTTTCAATACACAGAATTTCGACTCAATTTACAATCTATAAGCTTTATTTAGTTTAATTAATAAGAAATTTTGAAACACTTCGTTATTTTTATAGCAAATTATTATGTACGTGTTAAAACTCGTACAATTAATATGATCAGAAATGAAATTTACAAATGCGTTAATACTTGTAAATTAATGAAAATATGAACATGTTTGCCGATTGTGAAATATGTAAATAAGTGTTAGCATGTTCAACACTAACATATATTAATAAATTAGACAATTATCAATTATGCTGAAAAGCAGGTTTTTAAAGCCACTTCTATTTGACTGTGGACGGTGAGGCAATGACAAAGGGCTTTATTATAAGATGACGGAGAGCGAAGAATATCTCAATAAATGATAGAATGCCCTCTAGTTAAGCAATCCGTCATTACTTCTGCTCGACGTCGAATAGCTGTTGCCGTTTTATAATTTTGCATTCAAATGTAATTATAATCTATCTTATAAACCTAACAATCCCAACTAGGAAACCACCTAATCTAACAGCTACCCCGGCAGCAATACCAGCAGCTTCGGATGTAGCAGCGAGATATGGCAAGGCCCAAAATGCACCTGCTCCCAATGCAAAGCCTGCAAACATGCTAGGACCATGTTTTCTGATAAAATCTTCCCAACGCGATTTCGTACTATCGTCAACTTCATTTCTATCTACTCCGAAAATTGAAAGAAACGCCTAAATGCATATTTGCTCAAAATAATTTATATATTATATATACTGTAATTTCTCCATCGAAAAAGATCTCCGCATCTTCATAACTAATTGGATTAGACGTTATATGAATCGTTTTCGTCATAAAGTACTCAATTCCATTTTTCTAAATAAGATTGTGGAGAAAATTTATCTCCATATATGAATCAAATTCATTTTTACTTTTGTTATCTCGTAAATTGAATCAAATTCGGCTCTATTTTTAAATCCATTGTTCAATTTAATATGTGATTGAATTATTTCCACGCAATGTTGAAAGCCTTTTCTAAGTGCAATATAGCAGAATAATCTATCGTGAATCTAAATTAAACAAAAGATTATTCTTCATCTTCTTAATTACATTTGAAATATCCATAGGATTCGGCAATTTATCACAGTTGCATGCATTTACTATCTTCTAAAATATCAGGCAAATTAATCAAATTCTAAAGAATACGATTACCTCTAAAAATACGCCAACAGATAAACAGTCCAAATAGCCTTCATTTAGCTTCTTCGGAGAATCCTTCACCAGGTCAACAGTTGATTCAACTAATTCGCGAACATATCTCAGAAAATCTTTGTCAATATCTGAAATATGTCTATTTTATGTCAATAACTTTTTTTACAATATTCCTATGTCGATTAATCTTAACTTACCATTGATAGTTCCTGTGAAATATGGATCCTTCGATACGCTTTTTCCTGGATGTGGCAGTAATGAACATTTAAGATTTGGGAAGGCGCCACGAATTTTTGCTCGTACATGTTTGTTATCTTTATTAATATTGACGTTATTCTAAAGTTGTAAAATGTTTATGTCATTTTTCAAATATTATTATGCATAAATCGTACAAAACCTCAAAGATGTAATCTAGATATTCCATGCCACCCTTACTGCCACAAGGATATTCAAAATCATATTCCCAATCACGAACGAGAAACAATAAATCCTATAAAAAAAATCTTTTGAATTTCAGTTACGTTTTCTTCCTATTTACAGCAAGCATCTTTCCACTTGTCGAATTTGCATTTAACACTTCGTGACTATATTCTGTGAAATTATTCAGAACTTGTAGGTCGACTTCTTGAATATCATTCTTCACATTATAGATCTAAGAGTTAATTCCTTTTCTCTCAAACTAATAATTCCCAAATTCGTCGAACCTGAATCGATGAGAGAAGAGACGAAATTGCGAATATCGTACTATCAGAATTCGAATTTCCTTGACTATCAAATACGCCTTCAGTATCTATGAGTAGGACTGTCACCTGGCAGCAAACTCATTGATTTATGAAGAATTAAAAATGAAAACATACCTTTCCACCTAAACTATCTTTAATAACAAATGGTTTGTGATACATAGTTATCCCTTTAGTTTCTCCATTAGTTCCATACTTCCAGACGAATCCTTGTAGTAGTTCATCACACTTCAGCCAATCATGTGCTACTTCTTCGCCAACTAAATAAAAATGAGTCTTATGATAATTAACAAAATACATTTTTTGCAGCTGATACCATCTTTCTTTTCTCTCCAATGCAAGTATTGAACGAAGAAGTTGAGCAGGAAGCTCTTGCCTCTGCGAGCATTTCCGGCGATACTCAAAATTGCCACCTGCCAAACAAATGGTTTAATTCAAAATAGATGATTACAGATAAGCTTACATTTGTATCTAGAACGTCTTTATCGAAAAATATTTCCTGCAGCTCGACCAAATCACCGATTTTAAACTCTGTTTTATCATCGCTATGAATTACAGATACTAATTTTATTGTTTGATCTATGCTTGGCTCCGCGACAGGATTAACACCTTCTCTTCTCTCATCCTAAAATGGTATCCCATGTTAGACACGTTAACATTTTAATACCTCAATCATTTCTCAGAATAATAGCAAATTTTAACGAGAAAATAAATTTCGAAATAGCACTCTCAAGTAAAATTTGATCAATAATTTTATCAAAACGCGAGAAATGAAGTGAAACTCAGATAATCCTTTTCGTGTTCGATACATTGCAAACATTAGTCAGAGTCGAGTACTGCAGTCCCACAAAGATGTAGACGAAGTATGTGTACTGTGTAGAGGACTTAGAAGATAGACCAAGATGAGAGCGAAAACGTTGATTAACTGACAGAGTGAGGTATTTATAGAGATCGAGGGTGAAATATGCAATTAGGTAAGGTGAGATTGCTATATTAAATCATGCCCTAACTGTCAGCAAATGCTGTCTTATATCGTTAAATCAAAATAGAAATTGAAGAGTTGGGAAAAATATTTATTGAAAAAGCTTCTTACAATCAGCAATAATTTTCATTTTATTTTATTTTCGATCAAAGTGATCCGACTCTTAAATGAATAAATAGAATTCTTTAGAAATTATGCTTATTAGAAAAACTATTTGCTGTTGGAATTTTACGATGCATATTAGATATTGGGTTTAACAAGTATTTTAGGCGCTCGTAAAATTCAATCGGATTATCATGATCATATTCCAAATAACTAATATGAAAACTTCATAGCAATTGTTAAATTATTATAGGTAGTTCATTTTTAGAATTCTAGACTAGATCATTTGTGGTTATGCAGCAGGTGCTGGATCGATCCGTAATCGCCAATTTTGCTGTCTTTCTTCTAAATTGTAACCAAGTTTTTCAAATATCCATTCTAAAATAAAATTTGGAATTATACCAGAGTAAATCATAAAAATAATTTAAAAAAAAAAACTAAATACTAAAGAAAAAACCTACCCAGAAACCATAAAAGATGTACCACAACGAAAACAGTGGTTTCATCTGGATAACATACCATTTTATTCAGTTTAGTGGACAAATTTTCGCTTCTCGAAGTGATATTCACGATTTTATACGATTCTTTTTTCTAATCGGAGTGAAAGTTGTTGGCCTTGAAAAATTAGCAAGAAAAAATAAAATTGATAGGTCGAACATCGAATTTTTCATAGATGGCAATTCATTTGAAGCGATTTGTGTGAAGGTCTGCAAAGTCAATGCAAAATATCTACTTGAAAATAAAAAGACAATTGCTAGTTAAATCGACGAAGAAAATGAATTGATCAAAGAATAGTAAAAAGGATACTTTGTCCAATTATAAGGTGGGCATTGCACCGGTTATCGCCAACCATTTCAAAGAGAATCCCGTTTTCAATCTGTCATGAGAAATCAGTTAATCTTTCTCTTTATTTTTGCGGTGATTTCTAACTGAGAACAATTCATTGAAAAATTTCAATGTCATTTTCAAAAAAGAAAAAAAAATGTATGCCAAAACATTGAACTAGCACCGATTCAACAGTATTTTTCATTTGAAATAAATATTTCGTCATACGAAACGATGGTTTATTCAACTTTAGAAAACAATCAGCGATCATTAACAACAACAACAAATTTATGAAAAATAACGACCAACTACCATCTATTCTTCCCGAATGGGCTGATCTCCATTGGCATCTCTCTTCTCTGACTCTGTCTCAGGTTCGGGTTCCTTCGGGACCTTCTGAACCCCCCTTGCAGTGTATTCGGTGTATTTCAGCCCCGCACTCCCAGCCAGCCCAGCCAAAGATAGCCCTTTCTGTGCCTTTTTGCCCATGTCCGAGCCCGTGATCTGTCGCAGAGCCACAGTCGCGTAGCAGCCAGAGGACAGGTTGAACGACAGCTGCAAGGCAAGCAGATTGCCTGATTTGGCTGCGGCGCGAGAAGAGAGGCCGTCCTGAAATTATATCTTCAAGAAAGGAATTTCGAATGTAACGAAGGTCACACCTTGTCTTGGACTAATACAAAACAATTGAGAGAAAAAGGTGCATATTATCTAGAAAGCATAAGAGACATCTTAGCTAAGACTTGAGCAATACATTGCATAAACTTGTATTAGAAAACTTTCAAAATATGTCATCAGAAGTTGACTACTATCAACGATATTTTATAAAATAATTGGGAAAAATGAAAAGTTTAGAAATAGTCCAACCTGAATGGGCTCTCTCGGGTTGTCGTACTCCACGAATTTCCATTCAACGTCTTCGGGGACCACGAATAGAGGTCGAGACTGCTCCCCCAAGGCAAAATGTCTGAAAGAAAATGTTTTGTTTAAAAGAATTTTAGGTTCGAGTTACCTTTTCATGGCTTCGAAAGTCGATCTGTCCAGTCCGTCTGCAGTCAGATAGTCGTCGATCCATTCTTGGACTAAAATTTGAACAAATTTCTACCCGAAAGAGCCTTAAAAATGCGTTGCTTGAGATGAACACGTTTTGGCAAATTTCAAACTGCGTGGACGCAAAAATTATGACCTGGTTTTTGGCACAGAACCGCTTTATCAAATTTACCGCCGATTTAGACTAGATATTTTATGACATTTTAGGTTTGAAGGGTACTTCCCTCCCAAAATTTTCCTTTCAAACTACGTTTCTACGAAAAACGCATTATTGTAATGGAGCGGAGCTTGGGGACTCTAATTGTGTGTCGCTTTGCCAGATAAAGCATTATGAAATAAATCGAAGCTTACTCATTTATTTTCAAGATTTTTAGAATTTTGTAGGGAAATTTTTTTTAATACCAGTTGATCCATCGAAGAGTTTCGAGACCCCCGGAAGTGGGATGGCGATCTGATTGATGTGCGCAGTGTCTTCCTTCAATTCCTCTCCATTCTCGCCCCGATCTCCAGCCACAACTTTGATCCCGAAATCGTGAACTCGACGAGAAGCTACCTGTAAATTCATAAATAACTAGGTGTACATTTTTATATCAATTTTCATTATCCCAGCATTTGTCATCGTATTTTTTACTTATCTCTACAGTCTCTAATTCCTGAATCTGATGACAAATACATCCAGTATTGAAGATTAGCTTGTGACAAATACATGAGCCGAATAATCATAAAATTCAATAAAAAATTATTAGTATGATAGCACAATTGCCTTGTTCCAAATCAGACTCTGGTAGGCATGGACGTAGAGACTTCGAGAGTTGATATTCAGCGCTTCTGTCATGCACTGAAAATTATATGAATAGAAATATGGACAACATCAAGCTGAGAACGGTAAAAAAACGTCTTTCGGAATTTTAGAAAGAAAAGTATTGGATCTGAACTGTCCTTACCTGTTGATAAGTGGACCCCTTTGTCAGGGCCCTGAGCACGATTCCCTCCAAACTGGCGGAGGCGGTGCCTCCTTTCATCAGTTTGAGGGCCTCCTTCGCGTCGCCTGTCTCGCGCCATTTCGCTGTTGCCTCTGCGATTGAAGATTGACCTGGAATAGAATCTATTCTGAAGAAATAATTGCTGATAATTGGCAAAAAAACGAGAAATAAAGATGTTTTCATTTATCTCATCTCCACAACAGTTGGCTATTTTTCATTGTTAGAAATGTAAATGCTCAGGGTGAAAAATTCATTTTTGAGTTGGATAATATTCACCTTCTTCACAAAAATCACCCAATTTTGGTGAACTAGATCTGTAAATTTAGTTCTCCAATTCATAAATTTCGAAAAAATATATATCTAATTTTTAACCTTTAGCGTTTTTATCGGGCGAATTCTCGCAAAGCATGGCCCTGACGGCCTCTTCCCACTTCCGCTGCAGAATCAGTTTCCCCACGTCAGAGGTGCTTATCGACAACGAGCCAAAACGTTGGGTTCCTGAATTCGTTCTTGAATAATCGATAGGAAATCACCGAACACAAACCGTAATAATTGATGAATCCATTCTGGGCGAAAATCCTCATGCGCTCCTCCAGAATTTCACGATTCTCTTTCCCGACATCTCTGAGATTTATTGTTTGGAAAAAAGTTAGTCGATATATGTTGAAATTTTCACAAAAATGACTTGACATTTGAGCAATTGTAAGATTTTTCCTCCATGTTTTGAGGTCAAAAAATCAAGCTCATTTAGGCTAGTTTCGATCGATTCAAAAAGTATTTAAAGTAGATGAATTCCAACCTCAGTACAATATTGAACCGATTCCCCCAGTGCCCGCCCATTTTGACGTGCTCATTTTCGTAGGAGCAGTCATACACTCGAATGTCACGGAGACGAGAATTCGCTGCCAGAAGTCGGTCCTAAGGATAATACTTTCAGGAAAAAAACATTTAGAAATCACAAGGCAATACGACATTAAATTGGAGTTGGGAAAGACGAGTACCAAACCTTTTCCCTGCTCTATACTCTGATATTTCGTAGGGTTTGTTGTCATGCTGTCTGCATTTTCTAAACAACTAAAAATTCCGACCTTTTCAACTCGAAAAGCACTGCATCTCTGCACTGTGACCCCTCGCCGGTCTTTGATGCCGTGCGTGCGGAATTCCATTCGCGGATTGCTGGAAATCAAATAACAATTTGAAGAAAAGATCAGATGATACCGTTCTCGTCGCTAGAATTCGGCGAGAACGATATCATCAACAGTTAATGAAAAAGTAAAAATTTCAAAATCGAAAAAAAATGCAACTAAGATATAAACGTTCAGGCGGCGGGTGTCTAGATTCAATTTTGGCAGAAATCAAAATTTAGAAAGAAAGCACTATAAGGGTCTATTTTTTGAAGAAAATACCTACCTCAACATCTGCCCGACAATGCCCAGAGCATAGCTGGTGTCCTTGTTCTCCTTGGCCATTGTGAAGTGACAGTAGTCGGGTCCTTCCCATCGTTTCCGTTTCCTGCCTTTGCTGGAATAATTAATAGAAAATGCAGATGAAAGAAGCCGAACTTCGAATTCCCCACGAACTGCACTCCGATGGCAGTGCCCTTTGTCTCTGAGTTCAGCTGCTCCCTGTACTTCTCTCTAATGAATTCGTGAATCTCGCGACGCTGGTCTTTCGTCAGTTCCTCAAACATATAGCATAATCAAGAGGAAGAACTATACAATTTAATGAATATTCTGAGCTTTTCGGATTTTCAAAACATTGTCTTCATGGGAGATTAGTAATTCGTTCCTGTATTTGCCATTGGATTAGAGATTTAAAATATATATATATATGAAAAAGGGAAAAGCGCGATAACCAATACAAGAGGCTATAAATGTTATTGGTAAAAAATTTTGTTAGAAAATTGCATACCCCGATTTCAACAGAAGTTTCTTCTTTGATCTTCTTTTCAAAGACCTCATCAATGATTTTCTGTCCTTCTTCAGAGAGAAAACTTGGTCTGGGAATTTCTTTTTCTTTCGTTTCTTCTTCCTTCACTTCTTTTTGATCGTCATTTTTAGCGTCTTTTTCTTCTTTCGAGTTCGGCAAAGGCAGAACAGTTTTGTCGGCTGAAATAAAGAATGTTGAAAAACGAAACATTTCAAATTTTAAATCGAGATTTTTAGTTTATTTTTTCCTTTTTACTTTTGACCAGAAAATAGAATGGAAACTTAAAGTGAGTGAGAACGGAGATGGATTAGGTATACAATGGACCAGAATCGAACCAGGGATTTGGAAATGAAATTGGTTTTGTTCTATTTTCGAGATGCAATTCAAAGAAAGTGTTTTTTTTTTAATTTGTTCATTCTTACCGAGGATTTCCTGAACGATGAAATCACTGTAGAGTTCCTTGAGAATGCACTGAATTGGCTGCAGAGACTCGGTCGACCCGTCCAGACCGATGTACTCTGTTATGCCGAAATCTGACTCCATCTCAAGTTCTAAAATACAAATAATACAAAAAAAAACTTGTCAAGAGATAAAATTCGGCAATAACCTCGAGAATAATAAAATTAAAGATTTTTCTTCAAGTTGTAAATTTATTCAGAACAAGAAAGATCAACAAAACAGCTATGGAAAAACGGAACCAGTGAAATTTACGAATTCATTTCGGCGAAGAGTGTTTTCCTGACGATGGGATAGAGTTTGACGGCCTTCGACACAGCAAATTCCAGGGCCTTTTCGTACTCTTCCAGGCTCATTGTCCCACTACTGTCGATACAGATTATCTGGAACATAATTTGATGAAAAATGTAAAAGAATTTTTGACGCTTTTTTTCTCTGCGCAAAAACCCTAGGTTGAAGATTATTGAAAGAAGAAAATAACAGGAACCGCGCTATAATTGAATAAGATCGAGAAACATTATTTTAAAATTTCAAATGATTTTTTTTTTACATTTTTCAAATAAATCATCCAACCTGATTAAGATTAGGGAGTATCGCGACAGTGAGCGCAGCCTGCGTTTGAGTGGATTTGTTCGGATCGACGAGCAGCGATTTGTCTGGCAGAACGGCCACTTGACACGCCACACACACATCCAATACCTGTAACAAAATAATAAATTTAAAGAAAAATCGAATTTGAAAATTTCAACCTCAATTCCTGCATCGATTATGGCCATGGAGGCAGCGAGAAGAGCTGCCTGCAGAACGCCTCCATCGTCTGCCAGAACTGTCAGCTGGAAAATACATTGCCGTTTTTCGAGATTTTAAGATGATATTAAATTTTTGTGCGCACTTCTCCGAAAACAATCAGAAAACTTGAAATAAAAGCGAATTCACGACGACTTCCTTCGTATCAAGCCTGTTCGAAAACTTTTATTCCGAAAATCTCAGTTTATTTCTGTTTATCTTTGTCCCATTTGCATAAATTCGAAATTATTCCCGAACAGGTCTGCTTCTAATTCTAAAACTATCCCTGCTTACATTGATAGTGATAAGACTTTTCGCATAGAGGTGGAGTTGAATGAGGCCACGCATGGCGCCGATCAGCTGCGAACGAATCGAGACTTCATCGAAGCCGGAAAATACTACCTGAAAAATAGTAAGATGTTTAAGCATGGTCGAAATGAGTAGTATTTTTTTCTCAAAATTTGGGAACCAGTATCAGAGGAATCTGAGTAAAATTTGGTCAAAAATGGCAAAACTGGTTTTTTTTTCAGATTAGGAATCAACTCGAACCTAGCTTGGTTTTGAAATAAAAGTTTCACCTGAAAAAATGTCTACCTTAATTTGTGCCTCGTAGAAATCCCCGCTGCTGTCTTCACACGGACCGACGACCTGCGCCAGAACTCGGGTCGAACCGATTTCCACGTACGCAGATCCTCAAATTCAAAGTAGATTTAGGATACTTCTCTGGAACTTTGAAATTTCCTCTTTCGATAAGTTTATCCTAATTTAGGACTCCAGATATAGGAGTCGTTTCAATTCTGATTAGCTTTTTTCCAAAACTATGCATTCACCTAGACCAGTTTTCTTTCTAAATATTAAAAATATATTTCAAGCAAAAACCTTTCTTGTTCTCGAATAGGTTGATTTTGAAGCAGACGGGTCTGAATGACGAGGAGGAAGGAGCGTCCTCGGAGGTCTTCTGCAGCAGATCCGACAGGGGAATTCGCACTTTCGACAGGGTGTACGGCATTCTAAAAATAGATAAAATCAATTATGAAAAAAAATTTTTAAATTATAAAAGTAGGAGAAGAAAATCAAGAATTGGCTGCGATCAGTGATAAATGTCGGATTCGTCCTTCATTTACGCGCTCCTGATTCTCTGCTCCATTGTCTCTCACTCCTCACTCCGCGAAAATAAACCCTTCGAATCATTTCGAATTTTTCAACTTTTCTCTCTCGAGAACTCGTGATTTTCTCATTTTCTTTTTACATTTTTTGGAACGAAGGTTGACGAAGAATAATTCGAAGTTTCCTGAATCATAGTCTAGACCACTCTTCTAAAACGCCCGGTCAGTTATCATTATCCGCTTATAATTGTCGCGCTGTGAAATTTCGATTTGTCTCATCGAGTCGTTTATGAAGCTTCTATTCCCCAGATTTGCAGCGTTTGAAAATGCCCGAAAACGAGTCGAAGACGCGTTTCGCCGTGGATGTAAGCAAGAGGGCCAGCAAGTGCCAGAAGTGCAAGAACCACATCGACAAAGGGGTCGGTTTGGAAGGGCAGTTTGTAGAACTGGCAACGTAGCCACCAACAAGTAGCCATTCTGGGTAGAATACTGTATTAAAGAGATTCTCTTGCCAACGCTATTTCGTTAAAAGTGGCTACTTTTTCGCCGACTACATGACTGCTTTTTGCAATTTGTCTTTGAAAGGAAAAAAAAACAAACATTTTGGGAAATTTTAACAAGAACACTGCAGTTTTCGTTTAGTGTCCTTGTCAAAAACCAATAAACTCCTCTTTTGAATTCTCAATAATCTGTTCCAGATATTTTGTTTAATTTCAGTCGCTGCGTCTGTGCAAGATCATCCCGAACTTCTTCGTGGCTCAGAGTCGCGGCAAGGACGATGACAGGGAGATTCCGGACATGAAGCAGTACCATCACGTCAATTGCATGTTCGAGGTTCTGCACAAGGTAGGGGAGGGGAAAGAAGAAAGATGACCTTTCAAGCCGCGATTAACTGCAGAAAACGAGTTAGTGTATCTTTTCGGGGGGAGGAAAATCGAATTTGCTCTTTCCGTTTCTCAAAACGAAGCACTATCTCGTTTCCTACAGTCAGTCGCGGCCGTAAAACTGCAAGTCTGTCTAGGATATTTTAAATATTCCAATTTTTTCATTTTTGAAAATAACTATCTAATAAAAAGTTTGCAGTCGCGCATCACGACCAAAGTGATCGACAGCACGGACGACTTGGAAGGTTGGGACGACATTGACGAGGAGCAACAGGTCGGTGCAAACAAAATAGATTGAAAAAAAAAGAATTCAATGTTTATCTTGTCATTGAATCGTCAAATCGATTGGAATTTTCTCCAAAGTTCTGCTAGAAAAGGAAATTCATGAAATCATCGACTGCTTATGCAACATGAAGTTTTTTTTTTTGAAAGAATGGAAAAAATGAAAAATCTTCCTTTAGTCTTTTTCTGACTATTGTTTTAATTTCAAAATGCCACTTTCCAGGAAGAAGTCTTGGGCTTTCTGAAGGAGCTGCAGGAACACCGAAAGAAGCTGGCTGAAGATCAGGGTAAGAAGAAAACCCCCGCAAAGCGCAAGCAGAAGGAGGAAGAGGAAGACGACGAGGACGAAGAGGGGGAAGGCAGTCAGAAGACGAAGAAGGAAAAAGAGCCCAAGGCCAAGAAAGCTAAGAAGGAGAAGAGTCCTGAACCTGAGGAGGAGGAGGAGAAGAAGGAAGATGAAAACATCGAGGAGTACAAGGACAATGGGTTCAAGGCTGTAGGGATTTATGCATTTTGAAGAAAATGATGAATTCTACCTTTTTCGGATATAAAATTTAACTTTTGTAATCACTTGAACTTTTTCTTTTCCTGAAAAAATATATACAGGGTAAAAATTTCTCTTTAAAGACTTCTAATTTTCAGTTCTGCTCGCTGTGTGACGAAATCGGAGCTGCCGATGACGAGAAGAAGAAGGCGAATGTCATCAAGAAACTCATCAACAAGGGTATTTTGTCCTTTACTTGTAAGGGAAATGATAAGCCATTCATTATGCAGAGGGCTACAAAGGCGATCTGTCGATGATCTTCTTGATGCTGCTCACTGCAAGGGATGAAGAGGGCAGCCAGGAAATGGATGAGAAGAAAATCATCCATCACTTCTCCAAGGTATTCAAAGAATTCTTATTTCAAATTGTGAAAATAATAGAATAGTTTCACTATCTTATGTTTTTGTCATTTGGTAAAAGAAAACTTCTGTATTCAAAAATCAGGAAAATCTTCGAAGTGAAAAAGGATCTGGTATTTTCAAATTTCGGATTTCTTATTGGAAAGAAATATGTTCAAATTTCAAAACAAGACCAATTTTATGCGTAACTCCTTGAGGTGTGCGAATGGGACGAGGCAGAGCTGCTGGACAAGTTGGACGGGGAGAAGGACTCGGCCCAAGTGATCATCGACCAGCTGGATGCCGATGGAATCGAGCCCTCCAAACTCGAGAAGTGGAGTGTTCACAAGGCTAGTAAATGTTTTAAATATCTTACAAAAATGAAGTGAAACAAACACATCTCTCCTCTCATTCAGGCATTTTTTACTTGCAAAAGTCGAAGAAATCCAATCATCTTGACAATAAACTATTCTTCCCTTTCAGGTGAAGCGCTGGCTCGACAAGTTGAAAGACGTGAAGGAGGATGAAGCCGTCCAGAAACTCCTCAACTTCACCATCAAACGGTAAATGAATTTTCTCAATTTGAAATAAAAATTTTAGGGAAAAAATATAGAGCGCATCAACTTATTTTATTCGAAAATATAATAAACAAAAAATAAAAAAGCAATTTTCCCTTTCCAGCGTGACCTCAAAGGAGCTGTTTTACCTGATCCGTCTGATTGTTGGCGACCTTCGCATCGGAACGACAGAGCAGGTCGTGTTGGGTGCATTGGGAGAGGCGGCTGTGAAGGAGAAGAAGAAGGGAACTGATCTCGAGACAATCATTGCAGAGCACAGACCCAAGCCAAAGAAATTGGCAAAGAAGGAATCGGTAGGTTTTATTCTTTCCATAAATTTTGAGAATAGGTTTTGTTGGCTGAGTGTCTCGTTTCCTAATCACCAAAAATAATGAAAAGTGGGAACTTGTAAGTGTGAGGATAATTATTCACTTTACTTTTCGTTGACTAATTCTAGTGTGCAAATTACTTTGTAATCGGTCTCTATAAAGATCATTGTCATTTTTATGGTGAATCAAAATCAGACTTGAATTTGTAAACTTCTAGCCAATCATGATTCAAGAAAAAAATATAATAAGAATTTTTAGACAGACGATGAGACCGACGAAAATCGCCATCCGCAGAAACAGCGCGGCAAGTCCTCTCAGAAGAAGGACAAGGCTCCTCTGAAGAACAAGAAAGCCAAGTATGAGTATCTTTAGTATTTTGAGAAAAAATATTTTGTCTACTTTGAGAAAAAAACCGTCAGTTTCAGATACGATTCCGACAGTGAAGACGAAGAGGAGGAAGAATCTGAGTCCGAAGAGTCGGAGGAAGAAGAGGAATCTGGTTGGTTTTCGGAAATTTTTTATTTATTTTGGTGGTATGTGCAAGAAATTCTGAATCAATCTTAAAAAAAAAAAACCTTTCAAATACTTGGAATATTTACGCAGTTTAACGATCAACAAAGTGGAAAGTTCACGTACTTTAGAGTGAAGTAATGCTGGTGAAGATGAAATGGTTGAAATTTCTGAGAAACTTTTCTTCAAAATCTATTTTTTCTTCATAGTATTTCCATCTTAAAATGGATTCCTTTAGTTTGTTATTTTGTCAAAATTTTCCAATCTTCAGAGATTTCGGATCTGAGCGAGGAGGACGAATCTGAACTGGACTCTGATTTGATGAAGACTGACAGCGATGAAGACCAGGATGATTCGAGTGAAGAAGGCGAGGATGACGACGATGATGGGAGCAACAACCGCAGAGTCCAGGTAGAGAATTGCAAATATTCTTGCATAATCATTTCCACCCCCTTCCGATTTTCTCAATTAAACCAGTGCTGAAATTCGGTTTTCAGGTGATTTTTATGCTAATTTCTCCCTTACCAAAATTTGAAGAGAGCTATTATTGCCCAGTCTGTTTTCAAGAATAACATGTTGTGTAAATAATGACTGTTTTATGATTCCAGAAGCCGTCGACCTCTTCTGGTCGCAGAACCGGACGCAGCACTCGCTCGACCAGGTCCAGCAAGAAGCCCGATGCCAGATTGCCCTGCAAGTGAGTAACGAAATCTGACGTTTTGACTGATTAGAACAGATGCTTCTCAATTTTTTTTTGCAAAAAAGTTTTCCTCGAAGCATTACCAATCTATTAATTTCGTCATTTTTCGACAAATTTTTCAGTTTTTTTTTAAATGAAATTTGCAGATACGGTGATAAATGCTACCGCAAGAACCCGGAACACAAGAAGGAATTCTGGCACCCGGGAGAAGACAAAAAAGACCAGAACGCTGGCAAAGGGAAAAGCAAGACGAACAAGGATGAGGAAGAAGAGGAGGAATGAGCGGAGATAAGCGCAGATAAGACAGATTATTCGAGGGACTACAAAATATCCCCCTTCCCATTTTACTCGATTATTAAATGACCTTCTCGTCAATAATGCCATTCTGATTTCTGACTCAACTAATCCACCTTGAAGCAAGTATTGTTATCTTTGATTTTTACCCGCTTTCTTGGAACGTTCATTTATCCTTATTGTTGTTTTTAGATACGTGAACTTTTCAAAAAAGCAAAATCGTTTCACCAAGAATTTTTGCGTGTATTTTGACACCTCGTACTCATCTCGTTGATACATTGACTTTGATCTCCAAAATTCACTCGGGCCATTTGTTTATTGTTTAGATTTTACTTGACTTCTCTTTCATTTTTCGTCTTATCATTTATCATTGCGCTTTTCGCAATCTTTTCGTGTCAGATGTTTTCTTACCAGCTCTTGGAAATGAATTATTATATTTTGGAAGCAAGTTATTTTGAAGCGAAAAGTTTATTTTATGCAACGAAAAACAACAACAGAATTGATTGAAACGGGGAAAAACGAAGAGGGAGAATTATATAATATGGCATCTTTTCTAGTCAAATGGGGTGGATTCGAGGTAAATTGTCTATGCAAATTGGGAAGGAGAATACCATCTGGAGATGGAAATATCGGATCGATCAAATTCAAATAAAATCGTCATTTTATGTCCAACATTCCCAGTTTTGTATCATTTTCAAAAGGGAACACATAAATTTGTTATGTTCACGAAGGGATAATTTCGAAGTGCGAATATTTTTCCAGTAATGAAACATCTTATCTGAAATTTAGGTTTATATTCGCACTGAAAAAGTAAAATCTACAAGACAATAAAAAAATGTAAATACAAATAGAAAGAAAAAGAATCTCCTAGCTGCGTTTGCCATTGAACTATTCGAATAATCTCTGTCAGCAGGAAAGGAAAAGCCCGCACATTTTCAAATGAACTATTATGCAAATTTGAATGAATTTGATGAGTTTTGTAGATGATTAAGCTCCGTCAGAAAGGTGATTTGTATCCGAGAAATTATGCAAAGAGAGAAATTGAACCTTAATCTAGAAATACCAAAAAGGCAAGAAAATAGGGTGATTCTGCAAGAAAAGCGGCACGAAAATCGAATGTTATTTCACTGATTTGGAAATGGAATTTTATAGGAACCATCTTGAATTCAGGCAAGTAAAAATATTACTCAAAGTTTTTATCCTGAGAAAAGCTAAACAAGCAGCTATTTTTTACAGACCTGATATCAAACTCAAAATTAAAAAAAAAAAAGATGCAGCATCGTATGCTTAGAAATCTCAGGGAATTCAATTATGACTGTTTGATTTAAGATGACATTTCTGATGATAATGATTCCATTCAGAGTCGTATCACAATTATGCATTCTGCGCTCTAGCGATTTATAGGAAGAAAAAAAAATGAAATTTGCAAGAATCAAAGTTTTGTTAAAAATACTGATTTCTCGAAATTTAAAATGGTTTGATTCTAGCAAATTTATATTTCATTTAAAGAAAATAGCATTCCTAATTGACACCTCCAATCGAATCGAGAACATTTATGGCCGTTTTTGGCAGGGTCAGCGATTTTCGCTCTTCTACAGGGGGCGGGGTGGGTGAGCGGAGCTGGAAATGGACAAAATTGAAACTATTTGTAATAATAGTAGTTAGTATGGAAATGGAGCTGACAAAATAATCGTTTTTTTTCAATCATATCATTCGTCTGGTTTATGCTAACTTTAGAAAATTAGAAGAAAAAAAACATACCGATTCTTTGAAGAATGTCTGCAATCGCTCGTGCATTCCGTCGAACGAATTCATCAGCACCTGAAATAGTCGACATTAATTCGTTATTTGTTCTAGTTAAAATACAAAACCGGGATCTTAAAACTAATTTTTCAGCAATGTATTACTGATTAAAAATCATGATATAGAATAAGAATAAAAACATCTTTCCATTGTTGAAGAGTTAGAAGAACAGCGATCAGCGACTATCCACATGTATTTATTTTTCTTCGAAAGTTGATGAAAACTCTCGTTTCTACTAATTCTACATTGAAAGGATTCTTTTCGCGCCGATAATGAATTTTTTTGCAAGGGGAATTGTGGTTCAATCGAAGCAAAAATCCTCATCATTTTCAGAAAGACGAACATTTCTAATGAGTTGAAAGATCCCTACATCATGATACATCTGCTGATCGGGTCCGATGAGTGTCTTGTTGACCCTGAGTCCTGCATCGCAGGACGACATCAGAGTGCGGAATGCCTCCCTCAGTTCGGCCACCTTTCCCTGGCCGTATCTCTGCACTTCTTCCTCTTTCGTGAACGCTTCTGCCAGAACTAGAGGGCCTGCATTCACCTGAAAATGAAAAAAGTAAGAAAAAGAACAACCACAAATATTTTCGAACAACATGAAAATTCGAAATAGGCAAAGACAAAAGTTAACGAAGAGATCGTTCATATGATTTTCAACTTGTGATTTTTAAGAATTAAAAAAAATAGTAAACTTAAAAAGAAAAAGTCATCTTACAGTAGGCATGATGGCTCCCTGCAGCAGCAGTTGCAGTCCCTTGACATCGATTTGACGTCCGTCCGCACTCGAGGCCAGAATTGCTCTGAAAAGAAGAATTGATTGATAGAGAAAACCATTAGTTTTTATAATTGAAGAGAATTTCCAATTTTGAAATTTTTCGAAGTCAACAACAAAATTCCTCTTTATCTTTAATGCCGAACAACAAGTCGAGAGAAATACTAGACTTTTTTCTTTCTTTTATAGTTCATCATATTCAATTAGAATTTTAAAGCACGTCTAAATCATTTCTAAATGGTGTACCTGATTTGCGCGGCCTTGCCGAGCAGTTTCTGACAGGCGAAGTCTAGCGGGGAGTAGATTTGCTCTCTTCTGGACATCACTCGTAGCCTTCTCCTCGTTGCAGGAAACGAGCCCTCCACTTTCAGAATCGTCCGCTTCAGGGCCTGTTTTGTCACTGGAGGCTCTGAAAAAAATAAAAATAATTCGTTTAGTAACAAAAATTTTGATCCTTTGTATATTATCACGATCGTTTCTGCAGATTAGATACTTTGTGCATGAATTGGGTGTGGGATACAAATGATCATGCTTTTTCAAACGAATAGGTAAAAAAGAAATAGGTAAGCTACTGAAAAACCTCACCAGACCCCCTAATCCGCATACTCGACAGTTTGTTGTTGATCTCCACTATTCCACTCTCGTAGACAAATTCGCTAAAAATTAAAAATAAATATTTCTTAGGGTACGCAGAAAGTAAAAAGTTGACAAATTGATATGGACTATGGAGAGCAGGGTACGGTAAATTTAGTAATGAAAGATCAGCATATTTTCGTTCTAGATTTCAATTATTCACGACCTAACCTCTATTTATTTATTTTTTAAATCTATAGCTTATTCAAAAGCCATTATAGATATGAAAAGACTGAATTTTAAAATAAGATCATACCAAACATTAGTGTGGGTCCAGAAGTCTTTGTTGGATCTGCCATTAGCGAGAAGGGGCTCGACATGGGTCACTTGCACGTAGGCCACATTCGGGTCGAATTCCATTCCGAACTGAAAGCCAAACCACGTTTAGTTTCGAATAGAATAAAATCAAATGAAGAGAAATTTTACGATAGGCTGATCACTACTAGTGCACAAAACTGCAAATAAGAAGAAAATACTTGGAAATTAATGAAATTCCAAGGATTCGAGAAGAAAGTATTTCAAAACTCTTCATTGATGAATATGCACTAAATTTTTCCTTTTATCAATGATATTTAGTAATAATAGGAACAATTACAACTCACTTCATATTCCGGCTCGACCTGAACTTTGTCATGTCCTACAGCAGTTTTGACCTGTTCCCTGAGTTTGAGAGAGATCTCTGCCAGAGAAGTCAGACCCGCCTCTCTGTAGACCCAATCAGTGTCGTGGTCGGTTCTGAAAACCATAACATCTTTGATATTTCTTGAACAGACTCCAAACTTTCAATGCAACTAACGTGCGCCAAAAACACTGTTCGATTTATGTTTCGCTTCATGTTCGTAAACTAGGATTTTCTCATGGTAAAATAGGAGTCTATCGAGGTCCAGATGTGAACGTTGATATTTTAAAAAATATTTCCACCAAGTTTGGAATTGATTTTGACAATTGCTAAGTAAAATTCACGAAAATGTTATCATTTGATAGAAATTAACATCGGGAAGTAATTATGGTACATCTTACACAATGAATTACAATTTCAAAAATGAAAAGTATCCGAATTTTTAAAGCCAAACTCTCTTACTCGAAGCTCTTCTTTCCATAGAACCTGACGCGGAAGTAGGTGCCGAGATGTCGCTTCCCACTCACTTTGATCTCCGCTGCTCGCGAATAGGCCTGGTGCAGTTCTGCGTAGATGCTGATCAGAGACTGAAATATTAGTGTAAGAAAAGTGTTCACCGATAAGGTGCAGCAATCGTAACCTATTCCTATGATGATCATGCATATTTCCATAAAAAATCGATAAACTCACATTGAAGTTATTCTTCCTCTCGAGAATGGGAATGAGCAGCCTGTAGAGCGGCCCTATGGCCTCGAATCGCTCTGCCAAATTCAGCGCCCTGACTGTCTTCTCGATCTTCGCTGTCAGATTCTCCTGCAAAATTACTTTCTAAAAAAAGAAAGAAACAGTTCAACACAAACCGTAGTGAATCCCCCCTGCTGCACGGTCTCCGGGTCTTTCGGATTTTGCCGCTCATTTTCGATGATTTCCTTGCTGATCCAGTTGAACACCGACCAGTCGATTTTCATCACTCCTGAAAATATTGTTCTAAATTTCGACAGGAAACATCTGGAGTATTCATTTTGATAGAAATTTAGTTGAACTCGCCAGTGAAATCAAATTGATTCAACTAACTGTTTTTTTTAAATAAAATATTTCATAAAATCTCACCTTTCTCCTCGAGTTCCTTTGCGATGATAGCAGCAGAATGAGCGTAGCAAACAGCGGCCTCCGCGAACCATCTGTCCAGGTTGTACGCCTCTGTAACCAAATTCATAGTTACCGAAATAGTCAATTTGAATGTATCGTTGTATTGCGAAAATGTGTAGGATGAGGGGAAGATAGAAAAGTTCTAACTTCCATAAAATTTTTGAATGTCGTGAAAAATTCGAGTTGTTTTCCAATGCTGGTTTACTTCAAATATAAATTTAAAAAAAAAAAAAAAGAACTAGTGAAAATCGTACCAGCCAATCGATCGAACCAAGCAGATCTCTGGGCTGCCGAACCGCGGCAGCTGTCCGCAAACTGGAGGTGCAATTCTGCTGAGCGAATCTAAAACAATGAAAATATAATTACGGATTAGGGAGGTTTGGCAGTGCGCTTTGGACTCTCATTTTTTTTTCTTCGAAAAATTGAATAAACTTTCCATATTTACATTATTTTTCATTTTTTCGCTGAAAATCCTTTAAAATATTTCCAACAATTTAAATAGAGAAAAGTTTCAAGAATTTTTATGTAAAGTTAGAAAAAAAATCAATTTTTGAGTTAGTGTTTGAGGGCCTCGCCGGACAAAGCAAAACACTGTTAAGAGTTCATTTTTTTTGCTGCTACTAATTCTCCTTCAAGATTACTTCTAGAAAAGTGGAGAGATAAACGCTTGCCCTCTTTTTCGAAACGATAATAAAAACTCGAGCATTTTCAAACAATATATGACTTGTTAATTTATGCGAGATCCTACCGGGTCTTTCTTGGCGTCATTGAGAGCAGCCGTTCCAGTCAAACTCAGTGGGTCTGGTTTCTTCGAAAAATGACAAAACTAATAAGATAACAGGAAAAGTTATCTTACCGACGAACTGGGAGTGGCGATGACATTTTTGACGGATTCCCTGACTTCTCGCGCAGCGCCAACCGGGCCCACGCCCGCCTTGAATCTGGAAGAAAGAACAATCATTTCAAAAACTGATACAGAACTATCTAGGGTTTATTAGATTTTTAAAACAAAAATTTAAAAAAAAAGTCTTTATCTTTGCTTTAACATTTACAAAATTAGGTCTTGCGCAGCTCTGACTTAAATACCATTTTGAAAAAATACCACCTTGGAATAAAATCATTCAAATTTCATATTTCAGAAAATTCCGTACTAAATTTTACCGTAAACTATTTGATCTGCGATGTTTTGAGGAGGAGCGTTTTCGATGTTTGAGACTTCGATAGAAAGTCGAAAATCGATCCAGCAAGGATCTTTCGCTGGGCAGAGTGCTCATTAGCATTTGGAATTGGAGAATTCAGGGAAAAAAAGTTAGAACCCAATATCGAAAACGTGATTTTCAGACTGGCAGACGTCTAATTGATTTGTCTTCAAATTTCAGTTAGGCCAAGAAAATGTGATCAATGCGCATCTTCATTGAATCGGTTAATTTCTTGAAACATTTGACGGTAGCGATTTTTGTGAGCAAACAGCCCGCAAGCAGAGGCGGAATTAGAACTGTAATCCGAAGGGCAAACAGGCAGAAGAATAGAATAAACTGATTAACGATGGATGATGCTGATAATTAAAAAGGCGTGTAGGAGGAAAATTGTCAAAGTAGCGCAGTAATCAATTTCCGAACTGATTTTCTATTTTCTGAATCGATATTTCCTTTCGCATATTTTTGAACGAGATTATGCAAATTAATGTTGAAAAACAGAGTTTCAAATGAGAAAATGAATTGAGTTGGAAGGTGACAAAATTAAAAGTTTTTGGTAATTTTCATTTTTTTTAAATAAAGAAAATACCAACTTTCTAAGTTGCAGCGATCCCCCACTTTTGGCCGAGATCAGCGTGTCGTGAGTCAATGTCGAGGCATTGCTGAGATTTCCTGCAAAATAAAATTATTTTTCCTTTCTATCTTCATTTTTCTTTTCCACTTCAATTCATAATTCGATTATTTCCGTGAAAATTTGTAACTTTCTTTCTTTAGTTCTAAAAATAGCTAATCTGACAATGTTGGCATCAAGTGGAACGAATCATGGCAGTTCAGGTAAAATGTATTTTTTCAAAACAGTTACAATCATTATCCAAAATTGAGAGAAATAAATATATCGATTTTATTTTAAATCCCAAAAATGCCCACCGGAAATGACGGAGAGTCGATCGTCAGTGTTCCTCTGAGAAGTGGACGCAGAAGCAGACTGATTGGAATTGGCCGTGGTGTTGGCTGCCCGACCGCTCACAGATCGACGCATTTTGATCATCTTGAGTCCCTTTCCAATTCAATCAGATCGAAGCATTCAATGCAATTCCTGAAATTGCCCCACAATCATAATCGAATTAGCATCGGAAACACACGAGACAGGTGCCAAAACAACGCAATTCACGAAAATTACGAGTGCTTTTCACGCCCAGAGAGAAGGAGAGAGATTTCGCAAGAAGAGAAGTGGGAGAGGAGTAAAAGCATGAAAAGCTAAACAATTGTGCAAGTGTAAACGGTGAAGATATTCCATGCTTCTAAAGCATATTATGAATTTTTGAAGATAAAAATTGAAAATTGTTGCCAAACTTTTATTTGTGAAAGGTCATGAAAAACGAGATAAAAAATAAATACTTGTTAACACACTAACGGTACTGAGGCTTTTTATAAAAAAAAGACTAAAACGACATTTGAAGTTAACAATGAGAATCACAAGAGTAATTTAAATAGAAGATCGCTTCGAAATGAATTCTTGAAAGTGAGTTTAGACGACAGCCAATTGCTTGGAAATCTAAAAATATACTGGTAAGCACTCATGATACAAATACTTTCTTCGATTATTTCCTGTTTTGACTCGAAAAATGTCATTGCTTGTCACTCATAAGATATTTAGAGATAGTCTTTTCTGGATACTTAGATATATTCATTTTATTACAAGTTCAAAAACTGTCTTACCTCATTCCTCCTAGTCTATCTCCTCTTCATCCATCTGCCAATCCTCCTCCTCTTTACTTCTTTCCAAGCCCATTCTACTGGTTCTGGTTCTCCTTCTTTCATTCCTCTTCAGTTCTGTCTCCTTTTCCTTGTTCGGATCTTTCTGTTTCCTGCCTCTTCTCTTAGTCTCCTGTTCTTGATCAATCTCTTCCGCATCCTTCGCTTCCTCATCCTCACTCATTTGTTCTTCTTCCTCATCTTCAGTTTCTTTCCCATCACCCGAAGTCGCATTAGATTCGTTCTGAAAGAAATGTTATTCAAATCAGTGACATGAAGGCCTAAATCAGAGAAAACAGGATAAAAAAATGTTTCTTTCCTCATTTTTATTTCAGATCACATGAAATCACGTGTTTTCCTATAAACTGAACAATTATTCAAGAAAATTCAAATACCATAAAATTATTTATGAAAAGATCGTCGCGTTTGGAGAAAAAAAGACTAGAATTGTAAAACTCATTGCATTTTTGAAATAAGGTTAATGAAAAACTCACATCCTCCTCGTCCATTTTCCGCTTCTTGGGCCTGGGTCCGACCTTGTTGCCTGTGTTCTTGCCCTTCATCAGCACGTACGACATTATGTTGTACTTGCGGCCGAAACACTCCTTCGCCACTTTCACCACCGTATCTGCGTATTTCTGAAGGAAAACATTGAGAATTGTAAAACACCATCGATTATTCCAAAAGTGTTTAAAACTTTTCGTAAATATGTAACTTACATGAATGACGTCATCATAGGCATACTGATTGGCGACTCCATGTGCCTTGATCGTGTGCTTCTGCATCAAAGAACCGTAGCCGTATTTGAAGTTGCACAACTGAAAGAAGTCATGGCTAGAAACTCCAGTCATTGAAGTTGAAATTCTTGATAATTTTAAAGATTTTCACGAGCATATTTTCACGTGTCAAATTTTTATTCTTCACTACTGTTATTACCCAGAAAATCCAGCGTAATTCAGTTGAAGAGAAAATTACTTTACTTGACATTCATATCGCAAGATTCCGAAATCGCGGTACAAGTGAGTCTGCACATGGAGATAGCGGTTCTGAAATTATCCACTTTGCAAATGTAAAAAAATGTTGAAAAAATCGTAAGATTGGCAAAAATTGCTCACCTTGTATTCGTATTCGACGTTGCACATTCCACAGGAATTCACGTTCTTGAGCTTCTTCAGTTTCTTGATCTAAAACCGTTGTCATTATACTAGTCATTTTCAATTGATTGTACTCAATGAGCGGATAAATTCGAAACATTGTTGAATTTTATTTTAATTTCGGGGAAAAAGGCTCGAAGTGATTTGTATTCCCCTACCTTCTTCTTGTTCTCCTCCATAGCAACCGCAATGACATTGTTGAATCTGTTCACGTCCTGCTCCTTCACCTCTTCGAAACACTCCATAAGAACTTCCTGTAAAATATGCAATAAATCAGCCATTTTCAAAACCGAATATAGCTTGATAAAATTTTTGTTCATTAAAAACCATTATAGAGAGTGCAAGTTATTTCTCAAATTTGATGTTTTCGGTATTTGAAGCATACAGAAATGTTACCGATACTTCAGATACTCGAATCCAGAAGAAATTTTCAAGTTGGAGCAACTTAAACCCCCTAATTAGGTCGATGATTGCTCCCTCCCATGTCCCAGATGATACGTCAACGAAAATTCGAATTTCGACTTTTTTACTTCTTCGAATCAAAAATCGGTCATTTTTTTTTAAATTAGAATTCTTTACACATTTGCTATTCTACATTAGACTTGTTAATTGGTTAAAATCGATGAATTTTATTCTAAATTTCCTACCTTCAATTTCTCCCTGACTTTGTTGTCGAAAATCTCCCCGATTTTTTCGACATTATTGTCCTTGTGATCTTGCTGCAAATGAGCCTGAATGGCTCTGAATTGTTGATTCTTGAATGTGCAGTGCGCGAACAGACAGTGGTAGCGGTATATCTGAAGATAAAAGTTGTACAAGATTCGTTGAAGGAGATTTTGGTAATTAAAAGAAAAAGTATCTAATCATCAATCGATCGCATTATAAAACTATCTAAACTTTTCAACAAGCATACCATTTGCAATTGATGCGTTTCACACTCAAATCAAGGATCATGGATATTCAAATTAACTCGTGCTTTGAATTTTCCAACGAGTTCGATTTTCAAAACTATGAAACTTTCAAATCTATGCTAATAATAGGGAATCTCACCTTATGTTCAGTAGCGAGATGGTGGAATCCGTGATTGATGATGACGTTTCGGTTGACGCATCGCTTTCCGCACTTGCGGCAGGTTGCCTCCTGCTTCTCCACTCTCAAAACAATGGCATTTTAAGAGAAGACAAAATTTACAGAAACTTACAAATCGGATTTCGCTGGTTTTCAGAAAAACAAGATTTTTAGCGAAAATGAATTTTTGGTCTTTTACAAAATAGAATTTGAAGTTTCCAATCCAAAATTTAACCTAATCGCAATTTTTATCACTACACTGAGATGAAATCAATAATAAAAGAAGAAAAAAAACAAAAATTAAGGGAAAAAGTTGATCAAAAATTTGAAAAACTGACTGAACAAGAGTAGAGATTTGATTGTATTTGGAAGGAGGTCGGAGTTTGCCGTTGAGCATTCTGACGGGCTGGACGCCAGCCAGTCTGAACTCTTCGGCCTTTTTTTCCTCCTCATCCATTCCATTGTCTTCCCCATCTGTGTCTTCTTCCTTGTAAAGAGGATGATCGAATGGCCTGAATTAGTTGGAGTAAAAATTTAAAAAAAAAAAAAAAAAAAAAAAACGAAATTTTAGTCATGTTCGTGAAAAATGAATATTTCCCATTGAAATTCTTTGATAAAACAAAGATAATTTTCGTTTCAAATAAAATAATCGTCTCACATTTGTCGCACAGACGTATGGAAGCTGCTGCAAGGCCCGTCTTCCCCCGCATCCTGTTCCTCCATTCTCTTTCCCTCTTCGTCATCAGAAAGCGGTTCCTCTTTCACCTGATCGTTTCCGCTTGATTTCATGCCTGAAAATAATTGTTTTTTTTTAAGTTATAACTCTTTCATATTAAATCTTTTGAAGGGAACATTATTTTTACATCTCTGATAAGAATGTTTTTCATTTTTGCTTTAATGAAAATTTAAATGGCGAATAAAGATAAAAATAATCGAATGAATTTTCACCTCGATTGAACATCGGACTCTGAGAGCTTCTACTCGAATTGGGATTGCCTGCCTGGTTGCTGTCAGTTACAGCCCTTCCAATCGTCCTGTATTCAGGAGGAATGTAATTCCGAGGCATTCTGATCCCCGTTCCTTTCCCTCTCCCACTTCCATTCGCAACTCCAATTTGCTGCGAGAATCTGCTCGAAGAGGTTTGCGGGGAACTCTGGAAAATAAAAATCCTTCAACAAATTTTCAATAAGAAAAATTGATTACTACAAATCTCATTGGTATAAAATCGATCATTCCAGAAACTTCTATTTTATAACTTCATCTTTCCAAAAGTGCTGAATCTTAAAATTTGGAGCAGGAAAAAATTTTTGAATAAAATAAAAACGCTTACCGCATTCTTGTCAACGAATCTGATTCCTTTGGCCAGCGCTACCGGGTTGATCCTTTCCTCAGCATTGCTAACAGCTGTAGCAGATTGTTGTTTGGCTTGCGAACGGGCAGGCTGCTCCACAGCATTCGGCTTGTAGTCCACAGGAATCACTCCAGCCACGTCCACTGCAGAGGCCTTCGCCTCTTCCAACAGAGTAGCGATTTGTGCTTCTATCGCTGGATTTGGAGTGAATACCATCTGGAAAACACTTCATAATAGAGTAGGAAGAACATGAGTTTTTGTTGTTTAAAATTTTAAAACCTTCAACACGAAAATTCCTTATCTGTTAATTAAATTAAAGAAAATGGGTGTCAAACATATCGGGATCAACTAATATTGGCATTTCAACTCTAATTGTCACTAAAAAGAGAATCAAAACTATTTTAATAGAGAAATTTATGCTGAGCCACTCAAAAAATAGAATAGATAAGGTTTTTTTCAATTTAAAAAAAAGTTGATTTGGCTGGAAATTTTCGAATTCTCACTAGAACAGTCAGATTGAGGTGCACAGCCGAATAGTGCTCTTCCATCTCGACCTTCGTTGCCTTGTTCTTCCTGCAAATGCCACACTGGTAGGGAAACCTGCAATCAAATAACTTTACTCTTCAGCAAGATATCGTGAATGATCATAATTTCAATTTCGAAAAATCAAATCCTAGTTTCCTGTGAAATTTTCAATCTCTGGTCTTATATATTCCAATTTCTAATTAAAATTTCCAAAGTAAGATTCTGAATACCCGTTTCTGAAATAATTTTGGGGGAATTGAATCAAATGAGAAAGAAATAATTGGAGTTGCCCAAATGGCTTTAGATCATCAAAACTAAAACAGTGTTTCAACTTGCAGCCTTTTATTCCTTTTTCAAAATATTTTCCAAAGTTCAGATGAAAAACCAACCAATTGAAGTGTTCATCGGAGATGTGCGTCTCGAGCTGGGCGAGAGTTTGACGTTGAACGGGGCATTTGGGGCACTTGAGACCGAGTTTGGGAACAGAGGAAGCGGGCACAAGCACGTAGGGCTCGCCTAACTGGGAGCTGGAAGGCTGCGGCTGCGGACGAGCCATGCAGAAGGGGCCGCTCGCTCGCTCGGGAAATGCACGATTGTCTGCAAAAAAACTGATAAATTGTCAATTTCGAAAAAAAATAAATTCGAGAAAAAATTAGAAAGATCGAAAAATACGAGAGGAAGAATGAAAGTGTCACAGCAATTTGAATGTCACACCAAAGCTACACCTTATTCACTGCGCCAAAATAGACAGAAAATATCTTCACAGAAAAAAATCAAAACAACTAAAAGAAAAATGAAATGTTTTCGAATGAACGTAACTTTGCAAATTTTTACACTCGCAAAAAAACTTATTCACTGCCATTGCCGATTTTTTCGTTGTTTCTCATCGTTTTTTCTTTATTATAAGTGAGGGAAACTTCTTGGAAAGCTCGGTTAGTTCTGAGACTCATTTGGAAAAAAAATCGTAGTTGCTTTCCTTCAAAGGGAAAAAGTATTGACAAAGATTTGGAATTTTTCAAGTCAACGAAGAAAGAATAAAATTTATTTTAAAAAACAATTATTAGTCAAAATACTATCGATGAGTTGGGAATGAGTGTAGTTGCAATGCGCACATGATTTTGTGGGTGGAACAGAAAGGCCAATGGCTTTTATCTTTCTTTTCTTCCCAATCCTGGCAAATATTTTTATGGTTGTAGCTTTTCTTATAGCGAATCAATGCTGCGATAATTATTCCGACACTACACCGATTTTTCTGCTATTTTTGTTCAGTTTTTCATTCGTATTACTTAGTTGTATGTATGTTTGAGGAATTCGGGACCAAAAATACACCTGTTTGGTTTATTTATATTGAAAGGTTCTGAAATGCATTTTGTAGAATTTGTTTGCGTGAAATAATCGAAATTTTTTATTAACATGATGCGCATGATTTATTGAGTATGACAAACACAGATGT
>LIAE01010211.1:0-37327 GCA_002287525.1 Diploscapter pachys | reverse complement strand
CTAAATCTAGGTGCTATTTTCTGAAACAAGCATGACAGGGCTATATTTTTGCTCAGATTTATTTCGATTTTCCTCATATCTAATACACCAGAAGAGCTTTCAAACCATTATTTCATGCTACAAATAATATTTTCCTTTTTTCCATTACTATTTTCGAGTGTCCATATCACTTGGGAAAAATCTATGTTGGTTTGAGACTTGAAATTGTGTTCTTGTTTTCTCAACTCACTCCACTAGGCTAAGTTACCATATTTAGGTAAAAAGAAAGAGGCTGAAAAGGCTGAAGAAGCTCCCAAAGTCGAACCTCCCAAAGCCGATGATAAGACTAAGCCTAAAACTACTGCTTTTGGCGCTAAAGGCAAAGAAAAAGAGGCGCCGGTCCCCGCGGTACCGACCACAAAACCTCCAGAGGACAAAAAAGCCTCCACGGTCAAAAGATTCGCGCCTAAAAAAGAGCCTGTGGTACCGGAGCCAGAACCTAAACCCACCCCCGCTGGTGCTCCCGAAGACGCTAGAAAAGTTTTCAGAAAGAACCGCTACGGCGCGTAATGTTACCAAAAATAATCATTTTCCGGGATTTTTTGTTATACCATTTTGGGGCTTGTGTACCATTTTTCTGGGATATCCATACCAAAAGCTTTATTAAAATTCAATATGCTTCCATGACTTGAAAAATAATAACGCCTCTTTCTTTAAAAAAAACTTCCATGTCAAATCTCCCAAAATCCTGGAGGGAAAATGATGTTCTTTCCAGATTAAAAATACTCCCAGATTTTGGGGATAAAATCTGAATTTCTGATGCCATGACAAAATGTATTATTTCTAGCACAATAATCTCGTTCGATTGTTTCTTTTTCTTCGTAATATTTTCAATTTTCGAGATTTTGAACTGAGAAAGATCTGTGAGAAAACATTTTACTTGAATCGGTGATAATTGATGAAAAATTTCCGAATAAAGTTTCAAAAATCCACAAAAATGTCAAATATTCGATACCATTTTCCTTGTTTTGCTGTGTTTATTTTGGAAATGTGCATTAGAAGATGATGATCTTTCTCAGTTCCTATCCTTAATAATCCAACCGCAAATGCGTGATTTTCAAAATCTCGACCCCCGAAAAAGGGCGATTTTTTCAAATTTCACGCATTTCATTGTAGATTAATAATCGCAAGCGCCTTATAGATTCCCCCTTACCCAAAATAGCTGGCTTTATAGTGAGTGAGAGTGAAAACACCGGTAATCTAAAAGAGTGGAGTTTATAAGGAAAATAATTTAGATTTGTAAAAATCCGGATTCCGGACGATCGATTGTTAGAAATTGAAACTTATGAAGTAAAAAAATCTAGACGAAGTTTACAAATCTAATCTAATCTTCTGAAGTGAAGAATAATTATCGGTTTTTAAACACACAGGGTGAAGTTTCCAGCCCTTTAACCGATTTGCGGTAGTTTTACCTAATCTGCTGCTTTCAGATTTGTCCTCCGGCAGAATTGTCGTCACTTCTCCGTTACCCGCATCGTCTTTGTCTTCCGGAAGAACGTCCCCTTCAGCAACCACCTGTTCTTCAGATGGAGGCGGTACTTTTTTTTTTAATTACTCAACAAAATTAATCGATAAGGAGCGGAGCTAAAACCGTGCCATGAATTTGCAACAAGAAAAGGAATGAGTGAGAATCTACTTTGAAGGGAGAAATAGCCTCTAAAGTTTATTCTTAATTTAAAAAAATGAAAAATAGACCTGATTTTTTACTTGAGCTTGATCACGATGAGAATTTCTAAAAACATCCTGAGTTTTTAAAACGGAAGATGAAATGTTTCTTTTGATTTTAATGCAAATAGGAATTAGGCTAAACTATGCCATGAGTTTGCAAAAATGGGAAGAGTTAAGCTCCACCCCTTTGTTATTTATGTTCCTCTAGGCGGCTCGTACTCTGCACGACTAACCCAAAACTCTGCGTCCCTAATCTACTCGAGTGAACTGGGCGGAGCAGGCATGACGAAAAATCAATCATTTTAGAAAAAAGATATTTGCAAGGGGCGGGGCTTTTTTAAATATCAATTTTTTGAAAATTTTCTTGCAAATATATTGTTTCAAGTTTTTCTAACACACTTAACCAAAGTTATCTGTTAATTTTCCTGTATGTCATAGAAAATTTGATGATTTCTGTAGAGAAAAATTACTAACGAGAATTTTGGTTCAAAAATTAGAGAAAAAAATCAGTTTGTTATTTTTTGAAATTTCTGTTTCAGTGCCTCCTCCGCAGAAGCAGGTGGGCAGCATTGCGGATTACGACCCGATGAACGGTCAGTGGGGCACTGTCGGCAATTCCAATATCGCCCAGAAATTGCGTAAGGGTCATTTTCTAATTTTTCAAAAAAAACATCTTCGAATATGAGAAATTTTTCTTGAATTGTCGAAAATTTGTTGACTTTCAACAAGTTTCAGAAATCAGAATGTGTAAAATTTGAAAATCGAAAATTCCAGAAGAACTCGAAATCCGCACCCCGGCCACTCACGGAATGAACTACATGAACATGGGAAATGGAAACTCGCACAACGTTCAGCAAAACAGAATCTCGCCGCAATTCTCTCCGTCGGGTAAATTTTTAAACGTTGAATTTGATCATTTTCTCCCCATATTGTAAATTTAGAAAATGTTGAACCTAGCCTTAAATTTGATCTAGAATTTTCGAATTTTTAAATATTAAGATTTATTATTTCAGGCAAGGCCGGATTCGCAGTCAAAGCCATCTACGACTACAATGCGCAGGATAAGGACGAGGTTGGTTTTTTTTTTCGAGATTCTTCTAAAACTTTGGATAAAACCGACAAAAATTTGATATGAAGAAATTTGCTTGAAAGAAAAAACTGAAAAATGTCTGTACATTTTTAAAGTGAACTTAAATTTCGCACTTATTCTGAAGCTACAATTGGAAAAGCGAGAAAGATTAAAAAATTAAACAAATAAAAATGGATAAATTTCAGATCTCATTTCTTGAGGGTGACATTATCGTGAATTGCGAGAAAGTGGACGAGGGATGGATGACAGGCACAGTGCAAAGGACTCTCCAATGGGGCATGCTCCCTGCAAACTATGTCCAGCCCCACAAAATACCCACCGGACTGCATCGGATCAAGTAAATTTGGCCAAGCCTATAAGATCGCCGACTTTTTTGACTAAGCCCGGTTTCTATTTTTGGCAAAAATTCAGATTTTTTTATTGGAACATTTTATATTTTTTGCAAAATTTCTATGAAAAATTCTATATCATTTACCCTTCGAATAGCCCTTTTTCTGTCCATCTACTCATAATTTGTTGCTCGAATTTTCCATTTGTGCTATGAAATTTTATGATTTTCTTCGATAAATGCCATAGTTTTTGTGAGAAAGGGCATTTTTGACTGAAATTTCTATTTTTGTACTTTGAAACTACTAGAAATCGCTTTGACTTTGTTGTAAATTCAGTTCAGTCCCAGATTTATTTTCTTGAAAATGCTAATTTATGACGAAAATCGCTAATTACCTTGTAATCCAATTCTTATTACCTCGGGTCCACTTTACAATATTTTCCTTGGTTTTTTGAATTTTTGTATTTTCTGAACACCTTTCTGTCTATATTATTTGACCTGATACTGATGAAAACGTATTTAAATTTTTAACGGCTCATTTAACATCGACGTCGGATTCTAAATCCTTTATCGACGCCAGACGTCAGAATCTTACGTCGGAAGATAAACAAGCCACTTTCGGAGGCTTTTGGAAGGGTGATCGTACCGTTTTTACAACGTTTCAAAGTAAATCTCGTCTTTTCCCTTTTGAATGCCTTTTGAATTTCCATCAAATTCATGCAAATTTTTTTTTTCGAATTTTCATATTTCCATCGTGCCTT
This sequence comes from Diploscapter pachys, assembly GCA_002287525.1. NCBI lineage: Eukaryota > Metazoa > Nematoda > Chromadorea > Rhabditida > Rhabditidae > Diploscapter > Diploscapter pachys. The sequence continues at coordinate 33,441 of LIAE01010211.1, read as the reverse complement.
TATGCTAATTTCTTGAGTAAAATTACTGTAAGTTGCTACTGTAGCAATTCTTCATGATTTGATTCGATTCACAGCTGTTTTCGAAGGCAACCTGTATGTGTCGTGAATTAAAATGTGAGCCTTTCTAGTAAATATCGTGTGACGTTAGCTATAGATAATAGGGTAAAGGTGAAGATAAGGAGAAAGTGGGAAAAGTAGGTCATATCATCACGACATTTACTAAAATAGTGCACGACATCCCGACAAATACGAATTGCCGTTTTCTAATAGCATGAACTTTATCTATCCTTTGTTTCACCTCACTTTTTTCGAATTATGTTTTTTTTTTAAATTTTCAAATTGAATTTGAATAAGCTCCGCTTATTTTGTTAAAAAATGAGTGCAACTTGTTTCAGATTCAACTTGAAAATCAATAAAAAGGTTGGTTTCTAGAGAAATCGCGAATTTTTGGAGAAATAAGTTTCTCAGCAATTTTTGAAGTCAGACGATACGCAAGAAAGCGAGCAGGGCCAAATCGACGATTGGGCAGAATAAGTTGCAAAGTGAGCGCAGAGAAATGATGTTCTGACGATGCGCCCCAACCTCTGAAGCCAACTACAAGAACACTTCAAGTAAATTTGAAAAAGCAACTTCAGAGAGTTTCGATTTCGCTCATTTTGGGGGAAGTTTCTGAAAATGAGGTCCAGCCTGGGAATTGAATAGGAAAAGGATAGGGTGGTACTGTAGAATCGGGGAAATTGAAGATTTAGTCAAGTGGTTAGTTTTTGGAACTTGGGAAAATCTTTATTTTCGCAAAAATCAAACCCGTAATGAGTAGAACTGTTTGTTTTCGAGATCCCGATATATTGTGAAATTTTGAAATCGACGCGAAATTTGTTTGAAACAAGTTGTGATAAGATCAGTGGGTTTGTAAGGCACTTTTTGAAACGATAATGAAAATTGCTAGAAATTAATAGACGTGTAACTTGTGAGAAATTTCTAAAAGTTAGTAGAGTCGTTCGATACTTTCATCATCTTCTTCCTCGGCATATAAGTACCGCACCCAGTAGAATAGGTTGAATATCACGAAGGCTACTAAAAATCAATGATTTTCACAGAAAATAGACAGCTAAAACCGATATATATATTTTTAAATCTAACATTCCTACTGAAAATGCCAGAATAAATATATAATTTTCAAAATGAATTTAAATTTTACTCGGAAAAGCTATCCTCGCCGCTTTATCTACTGACAGGGCTTTCCTAGAATATTGCAAGGCTTTGTACATCAATTGAGCCGAATTTTTGTTCATATGCGCGTAAAATCGACTCGGCCCTTCGTCATATTCAGAATCACAGTCGGCCGAGGGGTCTAAAATTACTGATTTTTGAAAAAGAATGCAAATTTATGCAGAAAAAAGACTATTTTTGAAAAGGACGGCGATTTTTGAGGAAAAAATCAAATTTATGAAAACAAAATTGAAAAATATGAAATTTTTTTAAATAAAAAAATTTACAAATCGCATTTTTGCTCCCATATCCGGACTGTAGTTTTTCGGCCATGTGGTTATATTTATTAGCTCTCCTCATGTAAGAGTTCACCAAAGCGAACTCGAGCAGAACTCCGAAAATGAATAGGGTGCAGACTAAAAGTTAATAAATTGAAAAAAATACAAATTTTTAAAATCCTACCCCCAAAAAAGAGATCGATTGATTTTGCATACGAAACAGCCGGTAGCTGGTAGCGAATACCATTACCTTGCGTGCTTAAAGTCAACAATGTAGTGAAAGAAAGCGAGACTCTCGCGGGAACAGCCCTAAAATTTTAAATTTATTTACGACAAAATTTGGTTTTCCGAATTTATTGAACCGAAAAGTTCTGCAGGAACCACATGTGAATTTCAGTCAAATGGCAACATGTGAGAAAATTTAGTTCCGGATTTTTCGAGATTTTGTAATTTCATAAGTTTTGAGATTAGAATTGAAGGGTTTTTGGATATTTATTTTAAGAAAATCGATTTTTTAAGCTTGACTTGCCTTCGGTCGATCCAAAATGAAACCCAGGAAATCGCGACAATCAGACCGGTAGGGATGTATGATTGCACCAAATGGAACCTAAAATTTGTTTAATTTTAAAAATTGAATTTTTTAATCTACCCAATTTCCCGTTTTAACCGAATCATTCCGAGCAGACAAGAAAAATTGCCGATCCGACTAGAATTATGGGTCAAGGTGTAATGGAAGGTTCCATTACAATAGCCCTAAAATAGAATTGTATAGAAATTTTTAATTTGAAATACTTTTTGAAGATGGGGTCTGGTTGGAAAGATTTGTTTAAAGTTAGAGTTGGAATTTTCAAAACTCATGTTGGATTCAAAATTTCAAAAATTTGAAGCCAGACTTGAAATTTGGATGTCACGAAAATATCAAACCTGGTCGAAAGATTTAATTTCGAACTCTGGTGGTTTGATGTCTGGATTATATCGTATAGGCTCATTCGGAAACCACCGAACCATCATTTCGTGTTGGACGTGAGCGTCTAAAATTAGATTTTTTTTATTTTTGAACTCTGTCTGAAAATTAGAAACAACTTTTCATCTTTCTTATTATTTTACGTCAATTTAGAAACTTTTGCTTCAATAATTTTTATCAAATAGTGCAAAATAACTAAAAATCGTCTCAAAATGAGACGGAGGAGTTTTTGTCTTTGATAATTTCGAAAAAAAATCGTTTCTTTCTAGATTTACGCTTCGATTCTTAAGATTCAGTTTGAAATGCACTTTTTAGAATGTAAGTTCAAAATACGAATATGAATTTTGCACTACGTGAAAATGGCAATTTTCACGTTTTATTGGGCTAGATCAAATTTCAAATTGTGACTTTCTAGTAGATGTGATTTTCCTCTTTTGAAAAAATCCAGAATATTTTTGGATGCCTTCAGAAACCTTTAGGCTTATCTTGCTAAAGACTCACTTGATTAGCTGAAAGTCCAGAAAACTAGTGAAATGAAACAAACCCACCCTTTTTCCCGGCAAGATTTACACATCACTAGACACTCAATTTTATTATCCTCAAAATCGAGTTTTCCCGAAAAATTAGCCAACTCACTTTCCTCCGTGCACAAGATCTCCCAGTTGTGTTTTTTACTTGACGCACACGCTTTTCGCGCGCATCAAAAAGTCTGATCCGACGTGGAAAATAAAATATCCCCGACTGTTTTCCCGACCCATGCTTTGTCATTGGATCAGATTAGATATGAATTCAAATTTCCGTGAGAAAATTGAGTCACTACGTGAGATGAGCCAGCTTGAGCTTTGGCAAAAATAGAACAAAAATTTCGATGCATTTAAAATAAATGTTTGTTTTTGTTGTTTAAAGTCTCGATAGAAGTTTCATCCAATTAGCGAAAAGATCGAAAATTAGAGATATGAAATGCAAGAAAATAGCGCTGGAAAAGAAATTCGAAGTTCTAGAAATCCCTAGAGAACACGATGTTCTCACAGCTCTAAAGCCCGATCCTTCTGCGGAACATTTTTAGATCGCAACGTTCCGTTTAAATCTTTCTGCGGGCCCCCTTATATTTCAAATTTTGACTGCTGACTTCTTCCCGTAATTTTTTCGCTATTCCTGAAATCAGCCTAGGAATGAGAATTAGAAGTGGAGAAATCCCTAGGGATAAATGATGTTCTCTCGAATGGGGAAGACGATCGAGGCTCTAAATACGGCATAAACGTTTCGTGTGAGACGCGTGAACTTCGTCGGATGCAATCGCGAGATATCACCAGGCAAAAAATTGAATGAGCAACGAAACATCGTCGATCAAAATCGTTTATCCGATGTGGTATTTTTTAGCTTTTAGTGATATGATAACGCCTTTCCGCGAAGTGGTTGGTTATTCCAGATATTCCAGAGGCTGTGGTGTATTTTAAGAAATTGTCGGGGAATATTTTCTATTAGTAGGAAGAAAAAAGGCTTTCGTGAAATGATTTCATCATTTTAGGTGATTTTCTTAGAGATGTTTTTATCGCGGTGTGGATTAGATGATTTTTGAAGTTCATTTTTGCCAGATAGGGAAAAGTAGTCGTTCATGCTTCAAGCAGAAAAAGTTGATGTTCAAATTCTAGCGTGAGAAGTTTTTGTCGGCTTTTCGTAGGAATGATGGATAAAGTTGGCTTGAACCACGTTGGTTCAGCAAAAAGTCTCTACTTTGTTTTCAATTACTTGCATAGCTAATAGAGTCTACGAAACTAGATAATTTCAGACATAATAATATGCCGTTTGAAGGGTTGGTAAAATATTTTTAGTCCAATGGCAAAAATTGGCTGAGTTACTTGAATTTCGAAATTTTCGGTTGAAATTTGACATCCATTTTTTTCTAACGTTCAGTATTTTTTGTGGATAGGATTTGTCTATCAGAGTCGAAAAGTCCTTAGACACTAGAACTAGAAAAGTAGTCCTGAGTTTTTCTCGAGTGTTTGTCGAAAAAATGCCTATTCAGAAATTTTCCTATTTGGTAAAATATGCCCTTCGAAAATTGGCTGGGACTTATTGAAATCTTGTTTGTTCGAGCGAAATTGCTGAGGAGCGATACGTGAAATTTTGCGAAAATCGCCCTCAAGTCAACAAGTTGCTCCGAAATCTCGAAACCCGACAATTTTCAGTTTTTGTCGTCTTTCGGCCCCTTCAAAACCCATATTCGAACTCAAATGAACGCACCCGACGGGTTCAATCTTTTTCTCCTATTATACACAAAAAATTCGGATATCCAATTCAGTTTTTAGGGCCTATCCCCCAAAATAAGACCCGAAATTTTAAAGAAGTACACGAAAAAACTCTAGTTTTAGCGCTAAAGTAATTTTCATAGAAACTTCCTAAGGAGTGGAAAAAGTGAAAATTCGATTTTCTTCTCGGGAAATACTCGAGGAAAATCGGCCAGGAATCGAAATCCCGATATTTTGACCGAATTTTTTTATTTTGTAAATATTTTCGAGGAAAAACCACGAGGACTCCAAAATTACGTAGCGCAATTTCATTAATAACTCCTCGAAAAGTGTCTCGTGGTTTCAAATAAACTAGAGTTTTAGCCAACTGCGCTAAATTTCAATTGAAATTTTATGAAGCAGACGTTTTTCTCTCCACGCAAAGTTTAATTTTCACGTCAAATTATGGAGATTTCCAGTGAACATTCGCGATAAAATACACTGGATAAAGATCAATTTGGAACAAAGTTTAAAAATGAGAAAAAAAACTCACAACTGATAATTTTAACGTAGCAAATTTGGGAGTCGAGGGGATAGTTCTTCAAATTTAAATTGCAAGCCAGGTTCAGAGTCACTCGAGTTCCGTAAGATATCCGGCCCTCCTTCGAAATGTACATGTTAAAGTTGTGGACGGTCACCTAAACAATTATAAATTAAAAAATATCCGAAAGGATTTTTGGTTGTTTCACCCAGTTTTTCCTCATCAAAATTTTTCTTTCCATAAACTGGATGAACTTTCCAAAAATCCTGAAAAACCCCGACCTCGTGAAAATAAGAGCTCCGTGCGTTGGCTGAAAATAAATTCTGTTGATAATCGACTTAGGTCAGACCTACCAAAATACAAATCCGGCGTCCAAATTTTGTCGAGAACGTTTTTGTCTGGAACTTTGGAACGGGTTATCTGGAAAATGGAGAAATTCCTACCATTTATTAGAATGTGACCGGTCTGGTTGTGCTTCATGTTGATGTCAAGCCAGGACCTGAAGAGAATATTTTTTTGAAGAGAAATGCCGGATAAAACAGGATCCCAAGAAAGAACACTCAGATTCTGTATCGCACTTTTCTCCTAACCTTATGAACCTTCTAAATAAATAGTGGATGGATTAAGCGAATTTTCCAAGAAATTTGATGGTATGACGTAATTTTACAAATTTATTAAAAAACTCACATGTAAAGGTACATGTCCATGTCGAACGCCTAAAAATCAATATGTTTGGGTTTTATTGATTCTTTGACGAATTTCTCAAATTTCATCTCAACACGTGTATTTTCCTCGAACAAGTCAAAATTTCCTTTCCTAGACAAGGCTTTGCTTAATGTTACCCTCAATTAGCTAAAAATATAATTTTAATTGACGATATTTTATTAGAAGAGTTTGTCATAGACTAGAAAACTTGACATTTTAAATTGAATAGCTCCCGATAACTGAGGTCAAATTAAAACAATTTATTTTTATTCCCTGGCAAACTTCGAACGGCTATGGTTAATTTATTTACCTAGAACATCTTCTAAATTAGCATGTTTTTTGAAATTTCTGATGAAAAGTTGCTGATGTTTTTTTTTTTAATTTTAAGGATTTTGGCAAGAAAACTTCGTCACGAAAAAACTCCCCAGGTTAGAATTTCACCTCCAACTAACACGTATTCTTCGTATTTTGGTATGGGAACTAGGGGAATAGACGCGCATATTTGACATTTCGCCTGACTTTTTCCGGTTAAACTTCCGCACGGGGGTGTTCTTGCTAAAGGGGCAGTAAAAATATCCCTTTTCGCGTGTTCAGCCATACTTTACTCAAAACAAGCTCATATTTTATTCAAATATGCATATTATGCCGAAAAAATGGAGAAAAATGCTCTAGTCAAATTTTTTATTGGATTGTCTGGAAACTTTGAAACATCCGGTGAAAATCGGTTTATCCGCATTTTCTTCATAAAAAAATTCAGGACCCAATTTTTTCATGGACCTGAATGAGATCCCCCGGGATAGATTTTTTTTCGAAAAAAATGACGAAGTGGACCTCAATTTTCATTTCACTTGTGCTCTCCCGGTCCCTAGTTTCTTTTTTAATGCCTCCATTTTTGCTGGAAAAACTCAAAATGAGTTTGGTGAAATAGACGGTCTTTTGAAGGAAACACGCCGAAATTATCGTGTTTTTCTTACAAAAACAAGTTATTTTGGGAGGCATTTGTTGGACTAAAATGGACATTTCTTTATAACTTTCTATAGATCTCCACAGAAGAATTAGGATTTTTGAGGTCAGAAAGTTCCAAAAACTTGAAAATTACGTAGGATTTTCTATTCAAAAATGTTTGAATAGGGGCTTATTTCTAAGAAGGTTAAGAATTAGCGATTTCTAGCTACACGCACTTGTTTTTTTTGCGAATTTGCAGCGAAGAACCTAATTAAAATCCACAAATTCAGTTATAAAAATAAGCAGCACGCGTCTGCTGATAAAATTTGTCTTCGGAGAGCAAAAATTAGCCAATTTTCAAAGAAATTATTTTCAATCCGACATCAGTTTTGAATTTTTTAAAGTTTAATTATGAAAATTTGTTACTCCATAGAAACAATTATTTGTAGTTTTAGCTTGATGTCTATTTTATTTAATTTCCCAAAGGTTTTTCCCTTGAGATTATAGACTAAAAGCTAGTTGGATTTTTGTTCACCCCCCAGAAATTTTGCGACGAATTTCCGATAACATGATTTTCTGTAGGCAAAATCAGACATGAGTTTGTTTTGCACTTTATCGGAAAATCTTTCGAAAATTCGGCAAAATTATTGCGAAAATAATCTGCATTTTCGGGTTTCCAAAGGAGACGCGATTGAATATTGAAATTACGAATCTCTTAAATTTGGGAAATTCGACATTTTTGATGATTCATTAAAAATCACGATATTTTTGAATATTAAAAAAGGGAAAAACTAACTTGAATAAAAACTTCTAATAATATAAAGAAAATACAAACCATCTCGGTGGCCCGGAAATTTCCCATCGATTCGACGTAAAATCCAACATGCACCTGTAAAGGGCCAGTCTCGTTGTTCGTAGGCATCGGTTTATCCTGAAATTCACCGAAAAATATCAAATTTGAAAATGACCTTGCTGTTTACGTTTAGCATCTGATAGATGACGTTAGCGGCTGCAGAATTTGCCGAGATTCGGGGTATCAGGAAGTATCTGAAAATCTCAGAAAATTTGTGGGTTTCTAATTCTTGGACTTGTTCATTTTGGACTGAATCTTTTAGGCTTAAATTTAGATTAATTTTTTCCTAACTGCTAAGTTTTCGGACTAATTCAGAAATCTAAACTTTGGGCTGATAAATGGATTTTTGGAAAGGAACAATTTTTGAAACAGTCTTTTTTAAGGTTCAGCTGATCAGATGAACTTGACTATAGTCGATTTTTTTGGTTTTCTGACTGATAATTGACTTCTTGAAAAGTGACCAAATTAAGGAATCCCCAGCACGTTTTTTGTTTAGAGAAGCGTTCGACCGAAAGGAGGCCTTAGCTAGCACCTGTGTGCGTTCCTTGTAATCGACACCGATTCGCTAGAATATTCACGAGACTTGGAGATAAGGGGTTAACCTAACTTCGCATATGTGAAAATTCCAAGATTGATCTTGAAGCGCATGGCCGTGATTTGAAAATAAATCTCGATAAATTTCGCATTTTAGATTTAGACTGAGATTTCGAAAAATTTAAACCAATTTTCCATTTTGGTCACTTTTGTACTTTCAGGAGAGATAAAGTTTTTCGCGCATATTTTCTTTAGATTTTCATCGAAATGATAGAAACTTGGCATCCATAAGAAAACTTACATAAGAATTAGCAGATAATCGAATAGTTGTCGGTATTTGCCGGTCATAATTCTAACATACGGAATTAATTTTCCCTGAATAATAGGATAGATAATCAGGAAGTGGTGCCACTGCAAATCCCCTAGAATGGGGGATTGTGTATGACGAGACACGGGGCGGAGCCCAGACTGCTTCCCGCGGTACGAGCCTCGGCAGGGACAGCTTTTCTGCAGTACGCGAGCAAAATGCCGTCGGGTGCTTTCTTCGGACGAATAAGAGGCGGAGCCCTGTCTGAAAAACCCCCTATAGAATAAGGGTATTAGAACGCGCGCTGGGCACTAAAACACCCCAATATGGAAACGATTCAATGTAATAAACGATAAAAAATAGACGGAAGTGCGTCCAGATTTACCCTAAGAAAATTTATTTATGAAAATGAGTGCAAATAAGATGGAATAATCTATAAACTTTCATATAAGATAAATTTAGCTTAATCAGCCGTAAAAATATGTTTCAAAACAAAGCTAAGATAAGGCTAAAAATAAAATCAAAATGAAAATATGTGCGTAGTGGGGATTTTTAAATTCGATAGGAAATTAGAATCCAAAGATAGTCGCAAAAATAGCGAAAAGCTGCCGACTTTTACCTAGTAATCGAGATCTTTCAAACGTTGTCGCGAATTTTCACAGCGCCTACCTACTCTTCTGCCCCCTCCCCGATATGTTTCTGGTAATACAAATAACGAATTGTTCAATTTGTTATGAAAAGGAGTTTTTCAAGCTAAACACGAAAATGTGACAAATTTTCTGGAATCTAAGGGAAAATATTAGATTTTGGTCTTATTTGAAAAGGAAGTCTAGTGAAATTTTCTAGCATTAGCGTAATGATAAATGTCGAAGTAAAAAGACGCTTTTCCAGTTTAACCTCGCGAAACTACAAACTCTTGGCAATTTGTATGATGTTTTGTCAAAAATCTAATCCAAAAGAATAGAATCAAGTATACTAAAAGAGTGCAATGTTATACCTTAAAGTCTGTAATTTTGATTGAAAATGAGGATAATTTAATTACCGAATTAGCTAAATTGACTGGATATTACGTAACAACTAAATCATGAATTATAATTTCATCAAACTTCAACAAATTTTATTAGTAGAACTTTCATGAAGTCCAATTCACTCTTCATGTTATCTTTTAAAATTTTTCTTCTTCGCAACTTTCGAGTTAATTCCATAAAGCTCTAGATTTTAGACTATTTATTCCAGATGAAAGCCACATTGTCGCTAAACAAAAATAGAAGCCGAAACAAGCAAAATAATCAAATTTGTATAAAAATGGGGGCATTTTCGCGTGCCGAGCATAATTTTTACAACAAAATAGCAATAGAATAAGGGTTAGGCATAAAGAAATTCCGAAAGAACTAACGAAAAGTTCCTGTTTTGTCTTTAGCAGCGAACCTCGAGAGCGTCACTTTTTCATGAACACCTCGAGCGCAAAACAAAGAAGTATCGTTGGAAATTCCATAGAAAGAAATTATTACCCGAAAAAGCTCTGAACTCGATTTATGTGCTGTCACATTTTATCTAAGCCTGGACATTTATAAATACTCTAAATAATAATCATATTTGAAATGTTACCCAAAAATAAGATTCTCAAATTTGAACACCTGGTAAAAAGGCTAAATTTGATCATTTCGGTCCGATATTTTGGGAAAAGGCTAATTTTTGCCTATTTCGATAAAAATGACTTTCAAGCCTACGACTTGCAAAAATGTGATTTTCAAACTTCGAGCAGGCGAAAAATGTGGCTAATTCAAAGGACGGGCATATTCTAACCGCTGTTAAGAATTCATCGTTGGATGCTTTGTTCTTACTTTTTTCCTCAGCTAGTTAGAATATACCCTATTCGAGGGTGCTTTGCGCGGGAGAATTTCACTAAATTGGCGCATAAAAGCAGCTAGTTCTACAAAACAAAAAGGTCGTTTTATTCGAGTCTGGAATTTGTCCGCAGATTTAAAACCACTTGTGCAACAAATTCAAACACACTCGAAAATTGCGTGGTTGAAATTAAAACTCGAAAAATGCGGTAGATTTAAATAATCAAACCTCGGTCATTTTTAATCACCTAAGTTCCCTATCCTTTGGAACGCCAAGAATTGAATTATTCATACCCGGAGATATCATAAGGAAGAAAAAATCCGGTCTTTAGGGGAAATAAATAATTTAAATGGGTAATCCCGATAACCTTATGTAGGTAAATAGTACGCGAAATATAGTGCAGATGTAGTGCGTAAGAAAGCCCAGGTCCATGAAAATTAAAAATAGGGCCGGGGTTTGAGGATCCTAAAAATATCACTCTTGAAGGCATCGAAAATGTGATGAAAGAAAATAAGTGAACTTTCAGAAATGGGAAACTATGAAAACTTCTTTTGTTAATGAATAGTTCCCTTGGGAGATTTCTGAACCGCATTTTGTATATAACCTATTCAGCTCCGGTGAAAAATTAGCTTATTTTCCGATAATTTCGAAAATTTCAATTTTCTCAGCGTTTAAACTCTGAAAAACTACCTAGAAACTGGTACTCGACTATAAATTTTATTGAAAAAAGCTTTATGCTTGGATTTTTATGCGAGCACATGTAAAAACGGAATACTAATGGATAATTAGTGCCTGGAAACTGGGCTATAAATTGGTATAAGCTTTACTTTATGATAGTCTTGGAAACTTCGAAGATAAATTGCTGGAAATGACGATTTTTGATATTTTTAGTGTGTTGATATGTTGATTTTACTGTGTACCTGAAATTTTTGAGTGTGAATTTTGGCTTGAGCTATTTGGCTATTTGTGCTCACCCCATCACTTTAATGCATATTCAATGGCTCTTTTGTATAAGGTGGGGTCATTTATCTAGACAAAAAGGGAATGGTCCGAATGACCCGAACAAGAAGAACACTTCCTGATTAGTGCATCAAACATTTCGGGGGAAATGTGTTAGAACATTATGATTGAACCTTTAGAAATTAAAAAGAAAAGATGGGAAAAGTCTTATCAATAAGATTTTTACAGATCGGTAAAAACAACGTTGGGTTGTCAAGAGTCGAATTCCGAGTTCCATAACTTCAAGCAATACCAATGATCGAATCGAACTTATCGGTTGGTTTTAAAACTTTATGATCAGACCAGAAAGAATCCATACTCTAATTGTAAGTTGAATATGCAAAAATACTGGTATGATGATCACGATTTTTTAAAATTATTCAATCGATTAAAAGAAATGCTGATGAGCTGAAATAGGGGTTCTTTTCTGGAAACGGCTGTTTTTCCATCATCATCAAATTTTGTTTTCGGACTGAAATAGAGTGGACTGGGTTGAATTTTAAAGGAGCAACTAATTAAGGATTTGATGGAATATATGGAATTTTGGTTGTTGTTCAAATACCCGGCTAGCTAATATTCCATTTACTTTGGTCTAGAATATGGTATTCTCGTGGTTGGATAGTTTGGAGTATTTGATAAATGTTCTAACGGTCTAATATTGTATTCAGTCTAAATATCATGATGGATCTACTGACTAATTCATAATGGAAAGAAGATCAAAATGCCAAGAAATAGACTTTTTCCGTTTTTTAGTAGATTTTACAAAATTTGAAACCGTCAATAAATTTTTATTTATTATTTCGACTTGCACTTCGTGTGGCGTACAAGATTTCCGAATGAAAGACTCAAAAAGGGAGACTCGCAAAAACTGAATATGAATGCAAGGGAATTTGCTGCAAGAGGGAACATGGTTTTTCTAACGGCAAAATGAGAGGGGTTGTGAAAAGGAATCAAAGAAACACGGCTTTTGCAATGATAATTAGCACGATTGACTTCTCTACATAACTTTAGAAAGAGTTGAGATTCATCTACAAATAAATTAGGAAAAAAGGTGCGATGGCACCTACGACATTTGTATGATTGACTATCATACTAACTTTTAGAAGAAGGTAGAAAACGGGGTTTTCAATAGTCGGAAATGTGTTCAAAATTATGGGTTTAGAACTATTGAAAACAGAAAATGATGAAAAATAATTACATAAGGCAGTATAAGGGCAGATCATTCTGTTTGAAAGAAGATTTTTAAGAAAGACGGAAAACCCCAAGATGAATTGGGAGGGATGAGATTTTCGGAGATTCTTTGTTTGACTACAAAATAAATAAATTAGTGAGGGTGCGCGTAGAATTAGGCGTATTTGTCTCGGCAAATTCCCCGAACGGCAACTTGATGAGGTGGGCACTTGTCTTCGCACTTCTTGACGATCCGCTCTCCGACTATCCTCATCACCTGGACTTGGCCATTTGGACAAGGGCCTGAATTTTGGTTTTCTCATGAAGTCTATTCTTTTTGGGTTGTTGTTAGACGAGTTGTACCAAAAGTGATGGAAGGATCCTTGCATTTTGGTTCAACCCTCCTTCAACCCATCATTTCTCATTTACCTTGGTTAGAATCTTTCTTGTTCGAGAGTTTCGATTGCTCTTTCCTGATGCTACTACTTCTTCCACCAGCAGTGTTGTCTTCAGTAGAGCAACATTGGAATCTAGAATTTTGGGATCAAACTTGCAAATTTCGACCAGATCTACCGTTGCGTGGTTACTGATCGGACGCATTTGTAACCGGCTGGACAAGTGTTGCTTCCGACGTTCGAACACTGCACAGGAGTGCCTGTGGACGGGAAAAGAAGGGCCGATCCAGAAGGACAGCCTAAGAAAGGGTAGGTCAGAATTGCATTCGGAGGACAGATTTACCATCGCTTGCCAGAGTCACCGAACAGCAGTAGTAATTCTTGGTCTTCTTCGAGAACGTGCACTTGTATCCGGTCGGGCATGGACTCGTGGTGCACTGCTTCGGAGATCCATTGACAAGGTAGGCGTTACCCTTCTCGCAAACGTCGCTCTTTCCGCTGCTAGTAGCCTCTTCAGAGTCGGTTGGCCTGAGCCTACTCAACGTGTTTCCCTTGTTGGTTTTGACTGAAAATTTAGAGGTGGTCGATTTTTTAAGTGACATCTTACCGGTAGATGTTCCAACAGTCGGTCGAACCTCACGATTGCCACTAGTACCGCCGATTCCTCGTCCACAACAGATGTTTTGTTGAGCCGTCTGCGAGAACTGGCAAGAATATCCTGAAAATCTTCATTTTATGAAAGATTTATCTATCCCCCTATTATTTTCATTGATTTCTTGATAGTTTTTTTTTTTTTTTAATTTTCCCTAGCAACAATTTTTTACCTCTTGGGCAAGAAGGCTTAGCTGGATCGCAGAATCGTACGTTGGTGGTTCTTGGCTCGACGTATGGGGTCTTAAAATAATCGTATTTGTGAAGAGTACAGTTTGATTTACCTGTCCTGGAATTGGGCAAGTGCTCATCGGTCGGCTGAGTTTTTTGACGCAGTGATCGGCGACGACGTCCATTTCAGGTGGGCAGACGCAGAGTTGAGTATCGGTGTCGCAAGTCGACAAATTCTGGCACTGCTCGTCCATCTCACAGGTTTCACCGGGAACTGCCTTCTTGAAGCACTGTCCTTTGACTTCGATCTCGGTCTCTTCGCTGCAAAGAGGCTTGCAGACTCCGTCGACATTGGCGAGTCCAGTCGGGCAAGAGCATACGGAGTCTTTACACACTGCGCCAGTCGGACACTGGACTTGATTCTGGCAAACTTCTCCGATCGAAACGCGGTCCATGCAGACTCCGTCGACGTAAACTTGCTTCTCCGTGCAGGCCTGTTCGCCATTCGAGGTACAGCAAAGTTGCGCACCGGAGATCGACCTCTGGCATGAATATCCTCGTGGGCACGTGCTCTTGAAAATTGTGGCATTCGAATTGAATCCTTCAGCTATCTTACCTGTCCAATGGCACAGCTTTGAGGTTCTCCAGTGATTCCAATGAATGCGACTGAGTCATGTGGGCAGCCACCGCTCATGCCGCAGCATTGGAATTGGTTGTTTTGAACGGAGAATTGGCAGAAGTATCCGACTAAATTTCTCCGACTCATCAAAAGAACTCTGAAAATTTGAAAGTGTCATACCTGGGCAGTTGTTGGCAGCGGCTGTGCAGATTCTTGGAGCGTTCGTGGCAGAATCTCTGTATGCGACTTGATTATTGGGACATCCAAGAGCGGCGATAGATTTTGGTGTGGTGATCGGGGTGGCTCCGCAGCACTGAAATCTCGGTTGTTTTAGAAAAATTGATGCAAGCTTTTCACTTGGTATCTCTGATTCGACAGCGACCACTGACAACTGTAGCCTGTCGGACAAGGAGCGTTTGGTGGATTGAATGGATCACAAGGAGCGATTTGATTATCCTTCATGTAAACAAACTCATTCGGTGGACATCCGTCTGAATGAGTTCATCATTTTGCACTCAATAGTTTTTTTTCTCACCAGAAACTGAAGCGACCTCTCCCTTGCAGCAGAATCCAGTGGTGAATTCGTTCTGCGTGGACTGGCAGCTAAATCCGTTCGGACAAGTGATGAAGGCTCCAACGGTGCAAGATCTGGGCATCTGACTGCTTTCCTCGATGTGGAATTCGGCTCTGTTCGGGCAGAGGAAGGACGACGAGCAGCAATAGCCCTGGAACGCTCCTGGCACATCAGACTGGCAAGAGTAGCCATTTGGACACTGATTAGCGCTGGCGCTGATTGTGCATCTAAATGTGTGGTCTTCATTTCTGAAAATCCTCCTCGGTCTTACCTAATCGGGCTCTTCGAAGATGGCTCTCGGTACAGAGCTTTACCAGACGGGCAGAGGTCGCCAGTGATCGAAGCACAGCAGTAGTATCTTATAAAAACAGTTATTGTAAATTCGTTTTGTCAAAGTTTCAGAAACTAAGGATATATGTGAAAATACCGATTCTTTTGAGCGTTGAATCTGCAGAGATAGTTGCTTGGGCAGCTTCCTTCGACGTTAATGAGACACTCTCGAACGGACATGTCGACAGCGTTGACGTAGGCCTTTTCTCCTTCGGGACAGACATCTAAAGGACGAAAACTTCTTTCGTTCTGAGTTTTTGTTATCTTACCCATGTTCGTGGCACCACAGCAGACGCTGTTTCCAGAGAGTTGGTCATAGGTGCAGGCGAAGTTGGTCGGGCAGCTGTTGGAGAGGGCAGAGTTACACTCATACGGCATGTTGGTGTTCGGGTTAACCTTGAATTTATCTTTGAAAATGAAATTTAAAACGAACTCACGTAAGCAACATCTCCGGGCGTGCATGCAGCCGAGAGGCAGAAATTGTTGCACTGCTCCAAGGTGGCGAAATTGTTCAAGTTTCCAGAGCATCCGTTGTAGGTGAACTGCGTGCAGTCCTTGGTGACGATGTTGAAGTAGAATCTGGCAGCTGCGGATGAAGAGCAAGACGATCCTTGCTGAGGCGGCAGAGAGCAAATGTAAGCTCTAGTTGGGCAGCACCTGTTGACAACGCTGCTTCCAGAGTTCACACTAGTACATTCGTGGGTAGTTGGGCAGGACTGAGTAGTAGAGCAGACCATCAACTGTCCGAACTCGTTGCGCTCAGGAGTGCCGCCGTTGGGGCAGCCTAGATTAGAAACTTACTTGTGTTTGAGTGTAAAACGTTCGCTCACCGCCGACACCGCAATATCCTTCACAGTCCTCTCTGGTTGCGAAATTGTTGGAGTTACCATCACATCCGTTATATTGGAAGCTTTCGCATTCCTGGGTTTGGGAATTGTAGAAGTATCTGTATGATGAGCCAGATCCGCAGGTGACACCTTTGTGAGGCGAGAGGGTGCAAGTGTAGGCTAGAAAGTTTGCTTGCGTGACTTTTCGGACTCGATTTTTCTACCTTTGGTTGGGCAGCATCCCCAGACGTATCCGTCGAAGTAGCATTCGAAATTGACCGGGCAGCTGTTTCCAGCTCCCGAATTCGAGCAGACGTAATAATTGCCTTGATAATCTTTGTAGGCGTCTCCTTGTGGGCATTGAGGTTCGGCTAAAGTCGCATTTGATTACTTTTTTCTTGAAAGAAAATCTTACGGATGATGTTCTCGCAAGTGTTCTGGCACTCCAACAGGGTCTCGAAGTTATTGTCATTACCCTGGCAGCCTTTAAAGGTTCAATAAGTTAATATTCTTCGAAAAGAAAAATGTTTACCAGTGTAATCGAAGATTTCGCAAGCGCGGGTGACAGCGTTGTACCAATAGCGGCGAACCGATTGTTTACAATCGCCAAGACGCAGTGGCTGTGAGCAAATAGCTTGTGGTCTGGGACAGCAGACTGCATGGTCACTCTGAAAGCGGATCGAAAGGTCAATTTGAAGGCTGTTCATATCCAGTACCTGGCATTCGTGAGTGCTCGGACAGTCAGCATTGGTAGCACACCTCTGCAAAAGGGATCGAAGATGTTTCGAAATGTTCAAGTTTCTGTACCTGGTTGGCAGCACCGATCTTGAGTGGAGTGCCATATTTGCATTGGAGTTTAGCACAGAAGAGCTCGCAATCAGCAGACGATTTGAAGTTGTTGTAGTTTCCAAGTCCTCCGTTGTAGGTGAAGGCAATGCATCTGCCTTGTTCCGCGTCGTAGTAGTATCTAACATTTTCACTTTTGACCATGAACCTCAAATACGAATCTACCTGCTTGAAGTGGAATAGGTCATAGAGAAAGATCGCTTCATCGAGACACCAGGATCGAAGTTAGTAGATCTCAAGAGGTCAACTGGTCTTCCTCCAGCGGAACTGTAAAACTCATTTTGAGAATCGATTTTTCAAAAAACAATATTGATCACCTGCAGACGCTGGCGACTGTTGGGCAACAGAGTTGCATACTTCCAATCGATGTGCATTCGTAGTTGGAAGTGCAGCTTGCAGCGGTCTGACAGTTGTTGACAGGCTCGTCCTCGTTCTGCGAGGCACCAGTCATGTATTGAGGCGATCCACGCTTGCAGGCTGAAAATACCGTATCCCGTGAAGATTATTTTGAACGGGTTTTCGTACTATCACGGCAATAAGATTCGCAGTGCTCTCTGGTCTTGAAGTTGTTGGGCGATTGCATCTCGGTCTCATCCCAAGGATCCCACATGAATTGCTCGCAAGTGCCAGTAACGGCGTTATACCACCAGCGAGGTCTGACACCAGCTGGTGCGGCGGAGCCAGAATCAGCTTCGCGTTTCGGCTGGATGCAGGTGTAAGCTGAAGAGACAGTTTGATAAAGAAATTCCCTTCCAGCTTACCTCGGTTCGGGCAGCAAATACCGTCAGATTGAGGGTGCAGATCGTAAACTCCTTCCATGGCGGTCTTGACGTTCGTCAAAGAAGTCGACGACGTGACACAGTCGTAGATGTCGGCGATGTAGATTCCTTCATCTTCTTTTGAAATTAGTTCTTATGAAGCAAACTAAAGAAGCGGCAGCACGCAATTTGCCTATAGCCGCACACTCTCATGCAGGTGTGATAGTTGAGAGAGGTTTGTGTGAGAGGATTTGAAAGGACTTTAGTGCACAGCAGCCTATGCTTTCTATAGGCAAAATTCAAATGATTGACTTACCATGGCCATGTCTTGGATCAGTCGAATAAACACAGGCTCCTCCTCCGTTGGCGACGAAACTGGTGTAATCGGTATTCGATGAGGTACAGAATTGGAGTGGATTGATGTGATCTCCCATTTGGATCTCTGCATCATCAGGGTCTGAATTTTTGAAATCGCTAATAGTTTTCTTTTGATCCTCAAAAATACCGGTCATAGCCGGATTTCTGAGCTGAGAAACCGGCATGGTCAGAAGGTCGTCGTCATATTCGGGCAGAGGGCATTTTGGGACTGGGTCTCCGTCTTCACCAGAGTGCAAGACGCAGACAACTCCGTCTCTTATTCTGGCCTGAGAAAATTGATTATTTTAAGGATGAGGATTCTTCTAGCGTACTTGGACGTATGGAATTCCATTGACGTCTTCCGGGCATTCACATCGGGACTTCTCGCAACGAGACTCTGGCCAAACGGCGGAACATTGCTCGGCGTACTGGCAGCCGCTCTCTCCAGGGTTCTTCTTCAAATAGCAGTAGCCTTGAATGGCTACAAAATTTGAAAGGCAAGTACAAGAACCCGTCGAGCAGAACATTCCCTAAAATCGATAAATCGATATTTTATCTTGAGGTCAGTTGTTTACAGTAAGACAGTCAGTGTTGAAGGAGCAGAAGTCTCCCACGCGACCCGATCCGGCAACACCTTGGCGCTTATAACGGACGTTTCCGGTTCGACATTTGCCGTCTATGAAAAATTGGCCCTGAAATTAGTCAATCATCAAGAAAATTTATTGGACCGATTACTTTTCCACAGAGCTTCCGCTCGATCTCTTTTTTGACGAGGTTACATTGAAGGAACGCATTCTCATGGAGATCAGTTTTACTGAAAATAAGGCATTTTTGCAAGGAAGATCATCTTGATCTAACTTTGTGGATAAGTCGCAATATAGTGATTCTTGTGTCGTTTCTTCTGCACACGAATCACCGGCTTCTACTAATTTACAGGAACTGCAATCATCGCCTATCCGACACGTAGGCTTTGAAGCGATGGCCCCTCCTGAAACCGACATTTCTCTTTCGAAATATGAAACAACGAATAACCTGCTATGAAGAGAGCAAGAGTGAGCAAGGCCTTCATCTACCGCCTATGACTGAAATGGTAGATTGTAACTTGAATTTGAATCGAAATACGATCAGACCTCAAGTTGATAAAGACTCCGTTATCACCTGATATGGTGTAATGATGACGGTGCGATAGATCAATGAGAACGAAGCTGAAGAAAATGTATCGGATTAGATTTTAGGTTGGTACACGGGGATTAAAAATTCGTGTTCGAGTTGAAGAAAGTACCGACTTGGTGACGCAGCGCAAAAATTTGGGCGGTAAAACAAAACAAAACCAACACAACTACGTAAGAAAGTCGGTAGCGGTAGCAGCACGACGGTGGTGGTTTGGTATTGTTTCACTCAAAAATTCGTCTATCGCAAAGAGGCGAAAGGTAAAGCGACGAATAAAGCCGAAGAAAAAGACAGAAGTAAAGTGGTCGACTCTGTGGTCAAATGAGGGAAAAGCCTTGAGAGAGCGTAGGGAAAGACTGAGAGCAGCAAGAGATAAAGATAGTATAAGCAAGGTGGGGGGGAGAGGGACAGAACAGTGCTACGACGAGAAAGAACGCATCGCACTCAGCGCCCGAGGGAGAAACTGCGCGAGATTGAGGAGAGTCGGCGACGACTCCACAATGTTTGCATAAAGAGGGAACGACGACGATGCAAGAAGAGTGGGAGAGAAACAAAGGTAATGAGCTCGAGAACAAGGGGGTGAGCGCGGGGTCTCGAAAGGTCCGAGATGGACGTAAAAATCATCATCGCGGACCAGTCAGGATGCCCTCTTTCGGAGTTCCGCGATATCTGAAGATGCCGCGCACTTCTCCAGCAAATTATCGAGTGGAGTCTTCATCCATCTATCCATCCATCCATCCATCCATCCATCCAATCATCACTATTTTTGGATATTTACCTTCTTTGTCCTAAGCTGATTGATGGAATTCGATGAAATGATACTGTAATTGGTCACCCTAGGCTCAGTTTCTTCTGCTCTGTCTGACGACAAAGAAAATAACGGAAAACCAACGAATAACACAAACAGACATGATCTATAAAAGGAATCGAGCAGAATTAACCGACTCTGAGAACGTTGTGTAGATTATGACTAAGGGCAGAACGAAAAAGTCAACAGAAAAGTGGACGGGGCAAAAATGAGACAACATTGTGGATAGAATTGACCGATAGTAAAATCAGAAAAAGTAAAATCGAAGAGGATGAAGGAAGATTACGTTTTATTGGTGGCAGAAAAAATCGAAATCTCCAATTGGACCCTCCAGACTATTTCCGTTCCGGCTTATTTTTATCACTCAAGTGGTGTTATCCTTTCGTTCGAGACTCTTCTTTCACCGTCTAGCACTCTCTCGATACGGTACAGTCTCTGAGGAGATAGCTCCAGGGATGTGGAATGTGAGAGATTCACCTATGATCCAGGCCCCACTTGAGGATAGACGACTCCAAATTTCTCTTGATCTTTCCCCTCGATAGTTCTCTTCAGCCTCATGTTCGTGAGATGCGTCTCTATATTTGTGTAATGTGCTATGTGAAATCAGAACTCTCTCCGTCTGAGTCTGCGCCTTTTCTATATCATGTCATTTTTCTCTGCGTCTGCGGTGTGTATGATCTCCTTTCTCGACTTCATCGTCCGATAATTTTCTTCTGTCGATTTCTTTGAGACGCAAAAAATGCTCCTTCGGCTCATATGAACACAAATACAAACAAAATGTGTCCATACGGTTTCTTCGTTGAGGAGAATGAAGAAAATGTGCATTGTCAGAAAATGTGCTGGACAATGAGCAAATAGTTCTTGTGCAAGAAATTGACCGGATAAAATTAGATCGGCGAAGAATCGATTACACGGTTTCTGGAGGAAATAGAAGAAGAAGAAGAAGGATTTCATAATGATCGGTCGAAGGAAAAAGGTACATTGGTGATGTTTTCTTGGAGAACAAAGTTGCAATCCTTTTTTGTAACGGGTTGAAGAGAGGAAAGAATGCTGCTGCGGCTGCTGCTGCTTCAATTTGCTTGTACTCAGCGAAGAAAAAGAAAACTTGTGCAGTCATAGCAGAGAAATCTCTTGTCTGTTGCTCTGCTCTGCGCGCTTTGTCTCTATGTCTGCGATGATGGTCTTGCTCGAGGGAAAGGGGGAGACGAGGGTCACGATGTTTGCTAGATGTTAAGCAAGAGAAGCGATGCGCAGCAAGGGCCCTGGGAGAGGGAGAGGATGAGGAAAAAGCAGATAGTAGACGAGAGAAAGTACGTACGAGCAGCAACGGAGCTTCCGTGTGCGAGCCTGCTGAGGAGTCATCCAAGAGCTCTTTGGTGGGGGTCAATTTTGGTATCGATCGAAATCTCATGATGAAATGTTGAGGAGTCAAAAATCAAAACTTCCCCTCCTTCTCCTGGCATCAACTACAAATCCGTGATCACCCTTCTGAAAATACCGAGAGAAAATCTTATACTAGAACAAATTTATTTATCCTATCGTTACGCGTAATTCAGCTTTAGTACTCTAGGTTACGAAATTGACAATGCGAGAAATTTATTCTAACGATACAAAAACGGTAAAATTTGTGGATGCGTCAAATCTATACAACCAAGTTTTGTTTGATGTGTTTCGGGAAAGTAATGCGGTGACTTTGGAGCTGCGATGTTGAATCTGGTAGACGTTGATGGTGGTGAATTAATTATTAGGAGAATTGATGGTGGGATCTGCGGATGACTAGGTGATGGTCTATCGTCCTCCGGAGTTCTCCTTGGCCTTGGCGACGAGGTCATCGAGTGAGTGCGGGACGGCGGCCTGGAACCAGATTCATAGTTAATTTTGCCTCTAAGGTTAAATTATTTGTAAAAATGGTACCTGAGGGGCACGGAATCTTGGGTTTCCACTGGCAGATCTCTGAAAATTCCTAGATGAATTGAAGTTGAGGGTAAACTTGTCCGACCTGAGCTCCAGCTCTGTCGTTTCCAGCAGTAGTAGCACCAGGTGGGTGTGTGCTGTGGTGCTTCTTATTCTTCTTCTTTCCGGCTTCAACACTAGCAACGACGATCATGGCGACGAGGGCAATGACGAAGAGAGCACGCATTCTTGCAGGAGCGGGGGAGGTTACCGTCTGGAAAAGTTGCCATAGAATGAAAGAGAAAATTTGGAAGAAAATATTGGCTTTTTTGGAAAGTCCGGAATTTCTGTGAGAAAGCGTCGATAATGGGAAACTTATCCGAACTTTTCAAGAAACTGAAATTTGATGAAAATTGAACTTGACAGTATATGATGACACGATATATATAAAGTCAAACATGCTTCGAAAGAAATCAGCCATCATACTGTAACTGAAAATCGAAACTGAAGAAGAGATGGGGAATTCGAGGGTGTTGATAGGATTTTATATGCCCGACATTCGTGTAGTTCTCAAAATGAACGCATTAGATATCGGCTTAACCGAATGTAATGAGGCAAAGCGGATTTCGGCGTGATTTTGTCGATTCGATTTGACAAAAGCGATCGAAAATCCACTTTGCGATAAATTTGACGAAGACAATTTATCCATTACGAGAGAATTAGTGCACTCTCTTTCATAAAGGTAATTCTGTGTCTCTCGACAAATTAGTTTCGATAGTTAAATTCTTCTCCCACACGTAATTTTTGTAGTTTCGAAGTGTCACGATAAAACGATGTGGGACGGTTTTCAATCAGACAAAATTCTAGGGCCAAACAACAGACAAGAATAGATAAAGTTCACACACCATGAAAGACAAGCCTATAGGCTAATGAAACAAAAATATGCAACATTTCACAACATAATTTTGACTTTTTGGAGAGTTCATCCTGTGTTTTTCTTTATCATTACAATTTCATTCACAAATTTATTGAACCTTGCAAGAAGTCAATCTGAAACCACAACATTTTTGGAGGATAGCTTTGATTGATTTTCTTTCGAAACAGGGTAAATGCATTTATCGGGAATGCATATTTTCGGGTGAAAGATAGAACAAACAAAAATACAGGTAAAAATTAATTTGCAAAACAATACAATTTTAAAAATTTATATTTTTCAGTATGTTCTCAAATTTGAACACAATCCTTGATAATCTATGATTGTCTTGACAACGATGACGATGATAATTAGATTTGATTTAATAATTGCATTTCTGAGGGCACCGAGGAATTTCGAATTTGATGGCTCAAAAGGCTAGTCGAAAGGAAAGAAAGGAGATCATTAAAATGCGATTTTAATGAGGAACTGGTTTCGTGAATTTCGCCAATTTGGTCGGTTGAAATGGGAAAATCGGGATACATTTTTTCAAAAATTATATCGTGAAAAACTGAAAATCTATTCTGATTCGAGGAAATTTTGACCTCCAGAAATTTTCCTTCGAAATTAAACTTTGAATGAGCATTTCTGGGTATCAACAGAATAAATTCTAACATATTTGCAGTATTACTTGATCCTAGAACCTAGATTGTTATGATGATGAAAGTTGAGTTGATACGGGTTTAGTCCGGTAGTGATCGGGTTTCTCTAGGAGAGCATGAAAAGGGTGGCCAATGTCCGGGGCTGTGGTCGGCCATAATAATACGCAGTACGCTTCATAAATGACGGCCCCATATCTGATACTTTTCGGCCTTGCTTTTTATCTTTCACAGATTCAGATGATGCACTGAAAATTGAAGATTTAGAAAATTTGGAGAGGTAGTTTATCAGAAAAAGGCCTAAATTTGGCATCGTTTTTATCTTAGTGGTATAAGATTCGATAATTAGAATTGTGGTTCTATTCATGCAATTTTTCGGTCTTTTCGAAGTTATCAAAAATTCGGTTTTGGCTTGAGTCTATCCTTTCGGAACATTTTGAGTGTCGTATCTTTCATTTTCCAAAATATGGACGTTTATGTTTCTTTGACTTACCTAACTGATAATAACAACAAGAATAAATAGAGCGAAACAATTAGAATGAGCCGCGGCGGATGTCGGCGCATTTGATGGAATTTTAATTGAATTACCTGAAAATTCGAGGTTAAAATATAAATTTCGAGTATATCGAACAATTTTAGAGAGATATCGCGAGATAATAACCCAAAATAGAAGCACTTTCGAAAGGAGATAAGTAATTTTGCAAGACTGGAGCCCGGATGAGAGACGATTTTTCAAGTAGGGAGTCATCATCGTGTTGAGAAAAATGAGGTAACACGTGGAAAAGGTCGGATTTAGAAATATTGAAACGCAAGAATAACGGAAATTCGCAATTTGGAAAAAAGTGCACCGAGAAAAAAAGGATGAGAATTTATGGATATAATGAAAAGAGGACAGAATGAATGAAATGATACATTGCCAAGTATGAGGATAAATGAAGCTTTGAATCTTGTCACATGAGATAAAGCTAGAAGATAATTATAGTTTGTTGGTATGAAATTAGTGACGAGATCGAGCTTTTGAAATATGGCTTGGGTTGTTGCAGTGTAAACTTTGGAATTTGGAATTTCAAAGGGGAAACCTTATGATATTAGTTGGTTTGAAGGATTCTGATCGATGAATCATGTGGTAACTAGCGTAATTCCAAGTAAACAAAAATCTGCAAAAAAAAAAAATGATCGAATCATCCAATATTTTTTGGAATTGAAGAATTAGCACGGAAGGTAGAGAATGCTAATTTTTAATTGAGATTTTTGGAACCTAGAATATTTGAGAACGGAACCAAAAATTCCGACTTCAAAATTTGCTGGCATTTAAAAGGTGGCATTTCGGATCGTAAATTGGGTGGCCTTTACGTTTCCACTTGACTTGATTCGGAGCATAATTGGATAATTAGATCAGAGTCGATTAATTTTCGTGCGGGAAAATATGGGAGAAGCTCGAAAAACGCTCGGCGTATCTGATTTAGGAATGATGCGTACTTTGGATTACGAGACAATGGGAATAGAAACTAGAAAACATAGCAGAATTTCGCGAAACTCAAAAGAATTCGAGAATGAAAAACTTGTACAGAATTGACCTTTTACGTAAGAGGTATGATTTAACGAATTTTGAAATGACATACGGATTACTAGGATTTCTTAGGCTCATTGTAAATTTTACTTTAAAAATCCTCGTAAATATTTTATGAAATTTAAAATGAGCTGATTTCGTCAAATATCAAAGATAAATAGGTAATAGCTGAAAATCCGAGGATTGAAGAATTAATTAATCCGAGATTCCAGCAACTCTAGTAGCTTATGATAATTAGCGCATCGCATAATCGTCCATGAGATTGGCATTTTTGATGAAAGGTTCGTCAAACAGAGCAAAAACTAGCAAAATTAATAGAGTTTTTGTCGACTTTAGACGTTCAGCTAGGAGTTTTTAAAGGTGAAGGTGTCTAAGGCGGCTGGAATTAGTAGGTCGGAGTTATTAGGTGTGGATTAAAATCTTTAATTGGAACGTCAAAAATCTCGATGAAAATGGAAAGTATCATGCCAAAAATAATTGGTGTATCAGGAAATTACGTGAGATCCAAAAATACGCCCCCACTCGAGATAAATTCCATGTGATAATTGAATCGGAAGGTCGAAAAAGAAACGAGGCGAAATTTTAGACGACCAATTATAAACAAATCTCGACGATCTTCGAGCAATAAAATGTAGAATATGATGAAAAACTGAGGCGGGATTCTCTCAGACGTATCGAGGTTTTGATAGTGGATTTTCGAGATTTTGGACCTAATCCGAAAATATTGTGTTGCAAAGGAAAGTCGCATCAAAGATTAAGATGTCCACAGAAAGATCGTTCTAAAGACAAGAATTTCGTCGGACCTAAGGTTTTTCAAGTCGGAAAATATCGAACATTAAGTAATTTTTCTGAAATTTCATTAAAAATTGGCATTCACCAATTCATGCTATTTTCAAACTATCCTGACCGGAAGTAGTTTGAAAGAAACGCGTATGCTAATTTTCAATTCCAAAAACTTATTGGATGATTCAATAAATTATTATTCTTAAGACAAAAATTGGATGGAGACATGAAATTAATCGAATCCGGGATTAATTATCGTCGATTTTGACAGATGCGAAAATATTGAATCCGTGGTTCGTCGAATATTGTTTTTAGTCGCATCATCGCATTCTCTGCTAGAGATTGACGAGTTATGGGCTTCGTGCATTTTTCTATGGATTCTTGAAGAAAAAAGGTCCAGCAAATTATGAACGGATTATGTTGGAAATAAGACGAGGCGAGTCCCGAGAGGAAATAAATCGGCACCCAAGAATATTTCGACCACGTTTTCTCAATGAAGCGAAATTTTATATTGGATACTTGACAGAAATAGGATTTTGGGATGACCAAATTTGGCAGGTTCTGAGTATAGGAGGGTTATTTGTCTCTGATTTGTATTTGTCGCTTTCTAATAAAGTTTGGCACGTAATTGAGTCTCAACATAAAATAGCTGGGAACTCAGTCAAGGCTAATTATATTCACGAATAGAATGGAAACATTTTTGGATGAAAATAGAAAGTCCTCGGAAATGTCGTCGCCGTCGCAGGATGTTTTGATCAAAGGGAAAGAATAGATAGTTCAAAAACTCGAGAATCTATTTCTATCGAGTTATCGTGGTCCCATCGGGAGTAAAAGATGAGTTGGGAAAAATGTGAGGGTGTAGTCCCGCCCACTTTTGTTGTTGTTTTATTCAGAGTCAAAAGATAATTAAATCAGGTATACGTCGTCTGTGAATTTAGATTTGATCAGAGAATAGATAGCATGGGGAAGCTAAGAATAAACTCTAGCATTCCTCAGAGAGAATCTTTAGTTTGTTGTTGACAGAGGTAGAGAAAATGGGGAAATAGCTGATGGAATTTAGAGATTTTGAGAATTAGGGAAATTATAAATAGTATGGAAGATTGTTAAGAAATGGTTGAATTTTTTGTGAAAGATGGAAAAAACGTGAAAAATAGCGGGTAAAATTGAGAGGTCGGAGGATTTAGGAAAAATAAAAATAGTACGTGATTGTTAGAGAGATGGGAAATTGACATGGTTAGAAGTGGAGTTTTGGTGATGTAAAAGGAAGGAAGAGCCAGCCCGCTAAGGATTTACGCACGCAAGTCAAATGCTGAAAAGAAATGCGCTGTTCAAAATGGGGAACCGAGAAAACTTGCAGTTGGAAGTACGATTTTTGACGAGAAAATAGGGCCTGAATTCGAGAAATTTAGAGAAATGCGAAATTCCGGTCGAACCCGAATTTTGGGATGAATAGAGAGGATCCACGCTTGACCGGGATAATATTTAGACATTCGAGGCTTGTTAAGAAAAATTTTTATTTTTGAAAAAAACCGCCAATCTTTCACTTTTCAAAATTATTTCAATGAAAAACTTGGTGAAATTTTTGGAAATCCAGAAAGATTAACTCCTACAGGAAAGAGGATAGAACTAATCTTGTTTGATGATTTCATTTGACTGAATGAAATAATAGAGATGAATTATTGAAGAGAGGCTTTCGTAGTACTGGACGAACTTGAGACTTGACATATGATTTGGAATGCTGAGAATAGAGAGATTTGTTAATCCAGTTCTTTTTTCTTCAAAAGAAGACGTTATTTCGGCAAGGAATTAGGAATTTCGCTTGTCGATAAAAATTAGATCCCGTTAGACTTTGGTGGGAAATGAGAAATTTACCGTTGATGATCAGAATAATTTTAATCTAACCGAAATAAAGCTGAAAGATGAAGGTTCGTCATAGGTTGGGGTAGACTTTGAAAGAGTTTTAGTGGTCAAGAAATCAAATTAGAAATTCTGACGTGAATTTTTGTATCGGTTACTAAATCAGTGATGAAAACAAAGTCAAAAGTGCATTGGGCTAATTTTATCGAGACTAAAAATGAATAACGTTCCGTATGATGCGATTACTATGCGTCTCTGACTTTTTCTAATGTTGAAAGATTGACCACTCTCTTTGCCCTCGGCTAAGACGCCTACTAATTGGAATTGCTCCTAAAATGTTCGGATCTATTTAATTCAGAGATTAGCGCAATAGCGACAAAATGGAAAATTAGAAGCGCGTCAATTAAAAAATAAGATTTTCCGGGAAAAAATTCTAGTTAAATGATCAAGAATTTAGAAAAGAAAAAAAATTCTTGGATAGGATCTTATAGAATATAGCCATCAAGAGCCCAAATTTGTTCAAGACTGACCCCAGGGCCTCAAAAATTGAAATAACGTTTCTTAGTGAATTTGTACAGAAAATCAAACATTTCAGTTAGGTCAGATCTTCCCCGATACGAGTTCTGAGCTTCAGGCCTCAGAAGTCAGCAAGAATAGAGAAGAGTTGAAGTTTTTCACCTAATAGAAATAATTACACTAAATAGCTTGAATTAGAAATAAAATACTTCCTGGTTGGCTCTGGTTCAATTTCAGAGGGTGATTTTGTTAACTAGAAAAATCCTATTGTAGCTTTAGAAAAACTATTTCTGGACTAAGTTATTGAGTAATTGGCGAGTTTTATAACGATGTTCGAGCCAAAACTCATGAAACCATCGTATTTTTCGGACCAAAAATTACGCCAAGACAGTTTGTTCTTTAGCCAAATTATGCTATTTTTGAAATAGAAACTTTTGGTGGTTTCGGCAGAAAAAGTTAATCGAGTCTTACTTTTGCACATCACATAATTGTATGGAGTGGGTGTCTCTAAAATTGCCATTTTCGCCAGGAAATTGCGAGTGCACTGAAACACTAAACTTTGAGAGCGATTTTTGACTTTTGCACCCTTCTCTGGAAAAAATTGCAGAAATTGGCATGAACGTGAGATTTTGAATTAAAAAATTTTTGACGTTATTACCAAAATGGGCAAAGACAAAGACGAAGACGGGGAAGATCTACCTCAACCCGGTTAGTTAGTTCGATAGACGAGTTTTGGAAGGGTACCCCTTGTGGTTTTTCGTCGAAAATTTTAGACAATTTATACAAATTTCGTAGGGTCAGACGTAAGCACTAAAAACATTGGATAAAGTAAAGGTAGAAAACAGATTTAGGGTATAAACGGGCGTTGGCCCAGATTGTTACCGATTAGGTGATAAGATCACCGTATTTAGAAGGTCTTCTAAATTTCTGAGTAGACGGTCACAAGATTGGAAAACTAACAAATTTGTGGCTTATCCTTGGATTTTTAATTTCAAAAATCATCGTCAAAGTATCATCAGTAGTTCTGGGATTCCCGAAATTTCAATTTGAAGACCTACTTTTTCGATGAAATTTTTCAAAATCGGCTTCACCTTTGAAATCCCGGGATTTTGAAAGAAAAAACGTAAAATTTAGGGGTAGCTAAGTGAAAACGTATAGTAGTGCTGCACTAATTTAGGAATTAAAATAATCTTTAAAATGATACGAAATTCTATTGTTTAGAGGATAAAAGTGGGGTTTTACTATTTCTCTGACACATGATACTCCGGGATTAGAAATTGTGCGAAAAAAGTCGTATTTTGAAGAAAAACGAGGCCAAAGTTTTCCGAAGCCTTGCAAAATTCGAGAAACCAAATCACACAAAAGTTTTGACCTCTTCTCAAAGGTTGCTGAAATCTAAACCAAAACAAACTAAAGTCTACCGAAATGATACATTTCGAATACGGAAATTTGGAAAATGGTGTTTCATTTTAGAAGGCGAATTCTAAAATTGGCTTAGATTAGTTAGGAATCCTATTACAGAATAGAAAGGTGGACTTAGAAATGCAAATGTAGTGGTCAGATTTTTAGTTTTAGTAGTTCTGGCGGAAAAAAATACTTTATGGTGTCAGGATTTTTCAAAATCTTATATAAGGATCAAATTTTTGAGGTTGGAACTAAGAAGAAAAATGCTGAGGGTAAAAATTTAGAATTAAGGATGAAGTACAATGAATGTTTCTAAAAGAGGAGGTTATAGTATCTCAGGGCATTTATGAAGATTAGCATAAATGACACGAATGATATACGGCTTTATACGATGAGTGCATACGCTTTCTAGTTCTAGAGATTAATGATGAATAAATTAGGCCGAGGGGCTCCCTTTCGAGTATTTTTTCAGTCCGCTAACCGACCAATTTATGTATGACGTTCGATTCGAGAATTCCTGTAATTCACGCATCCCTACCTAATTCCCGCAAAACTCCGGCCAATTTCTAGGAGAATCAGAATGACGAATTAGATATTTTGCGAAATATTGAGGAAAAATGAGGTAAAATTCGAATTTATTGAAAGGAAAAATATGAGGTATGAGTGAATAATTTTCGAAGTATGAAAATTTTGAGTGACATATTTTTCGAACTTCAATTTTTCAAAAATTTGACCCATGAAAGAATTGTAAAAAAAAATTAGAAAGCGATTTTTTCATTTTTCGAAAATTTAAAATTT
Organism: Diploscapter pachys; assembly: GCA_002287525.1. Lineage (NCBI taxonomy): Eukaryota > Metazoa > Nematoda > Chromadorea > Rhabditida > Rhabditidae > Diploscapter > Diploscapter pachys. Next base: position 2,961 of record LIAE01010211.1, on the reverse strand, counting down.
TCTTTGCAGAGCGCCCCGCGACGGACGCTGAGAAGGCCGCTGCGAGGCAGGAAGCTGCCGAGGCGATCAAGAACAAGAAGTTCTTCTCCAGACTATTCATTCAGGTCGGAATTTTTTTAACAATGTCATTTACGAAGATTACGCTTTCTTATAGATGCAGTACGAAAAAATAAGGAAGATGACTTCATTATCCTCTTATGCAAATTCATTCGAGAAAATGATGATGATGCAAAAACATGGCAAAAAATAAAAAAAAAGATTAATTCTTTTCCAGAAAGACTTGATGGATTATCATAATAAGTAGATGAACGTTTAAATATTATAAAAATTATCTTCAAAATTATGAATGAAAACCTACATTTTTGAAAAGAGGTCAAAAATTTTTAAATTTATTTTTTTGAAGGTATACAAATTTTCAGACCGCTCGCAAAGTGGGTCTCGTCGAGTACACGAAAATCGAGCCGTCCTTCCAGGCTAGTTTAAAAAATGGTCAAAATCATACATTTCGTTCCAAAAACCGAAAATCACCGAAAAGTGACCCCAAAAATTTCCATGAATAATTTTATTTTTCTGGACCCCTTAATGAATCCATGGAAAAATAAGACCTATCTTAAGCCCAAAACACTTCATTTTTAACCGAAAAAGTGCACGGCTTGACTCGAGAAAAATACGTGCTTATAGCGGGGAAATATGCAAATTTGCGGCTAATTTGTCGGTTTTTGCGAATTATTTTTGCTGAAAAGTCTAATTATGGATCTTTTTGCAAAGCATATTTGAAGAAAATAGAATTTTCAGGAAGCCATCAACAAAGTGATACGCTATCACCAGAACGTCTACGATATCGTCGATAAAATTGAAGTTCTGGCTCAAGTTAGAACAATGTTTTAATTTTTTAAAAATTATGTCTTTATCAAGAAGAAAAATGCAAATTGGCAAAATTCTGGTTCAAAACGTTTTGAATTTAACCTTACCCAGGTCCTTTTATGGTGGAGGTATTTTCGAAGAACGTCATAAGAATTTTACCTTTGAATTTTGACCTATCAAAAATAACCACGCAAAGTGCGCGGCCTAATCGAAAATTTATCAGGCAAAAGTTCAGAGGAAATTTTTAAAAGATAGAAAAAATTCAAGGGCTAGAAAATAAAGTACAGTAGGAAGATTCTTGAATATAGCAAATTTTTCCTAGCTTTTGAGGTCAACACTTAGAATTCAAAATATCCTTGTGGTTTGGTTATTTTCGGTCTTTCTGGGAAAATACTCGAAATTCGAAATTTTATACGGAAAATAGGCTGAGAATGATGAGAATATAGATTTGAAAAAATTTATAAAGTTGAAAAATTTTTAAATAAAAAAGGGTACCGTCTGGTACGCCCTCTGAAAATTTGATGCGGCAAAACTCGTTGAAAGGTTAATCCGGCGGCCTCATTTCGCTTGCAACGAGAAAACAATCTCGCCCTTCAAAAATCCGGCAACACTTTCAAAATTTCCCCAAATTTAAAAATGTGCCAACCGGTTTTGAAGGGCTATGCTTAAACGTGGGGGTGATGCAAATTTCTAAGGATGGTCAAAAGTAGTAAACTTTGCACGAAACGTGCGATTTCTGAGGACCCTCTTGAGCTGAATTCTGAATCGAAGTACGTCATTCGAAATGCTTAAAGAAATAATAACACTTTAGCGATTCGAATTAGAATTTTTGAACACGACCCTAGAAAATTCGAAAGAATGATGAGATTTTTTGAAAAAAAAAGTGTTTGAATCAAAAATCGAGGTTTTCAAGAAGAATAAGAAATTTGAGGATAACGCATCGTATACAAGGTGTACAATGTATTCAAATTTAAATTTTAAATTCGAATTTTAGCAATTTTCTAGGAAAGTAAAAATGAGGGATTACTGTAATTTCTAAATTTCGAAAAAAAAAACGAATTTTTGGTATTTCAGCCGGACCGCGAGTTGCTCGAAGGAGGCAAAATTGAACACGACAAGAACCGCAACCCGTGGGAGTTAGTGGCCTACTCGATGCGCTGCATGAAGAAGTATCATCAGGAAAACGAGGTTAAGAAAATTAGAATTTTAAGCAAATTGAAATAAAATTTCAAGAAACTGATATTTTATCATTATTTTTCCTTAGAAAATCCTATATGAAAATGGGAGCGGAAAAATTTGAAAATTCGAAATTTTTGACAAATCGGCAGATGAACAATAAAAATTCAGCTAAATTAGATTTGTCAATAGATGCATTAGCTTTATGGAAAGAAAATTCCCTGTTTTTTAAGAAAAGGTGATAAATTTTGATTGTATTTTAGGAAAAAACCCTGGACAGATATGCGCAGGTGGCCGACAAAATTGCCCAGAAGGAGCGCCATCATCAGCCGCTTTGTAGGGATTTTCAAAAATGATAAAAAATTAATTTTTCTAGCCTCTAAGATTTTGATTTTCCGCCAAAATAACTGATTTTTATAAAGAGTTAAATTTGTCTGTTTTTTTTTAATTATGAAAAAGGGTGGGTTTGAAAACTTTTGATAAGAAAAAATTTCGGCTCCCTGGATAGTTACCACTCTCGTATGAAAAAACGAAGGGTCAAAATTCAAATTTAAAAAATTTCACAGGTCGCCTCCACATCCGAAAAATGCGTTTCTACGTGAGCCGTCGCGCCGAGAAGCTGAACGAAGACATCAAAGACATCAACAACCTGCTCACCATGGTCGATCAGTCCAGGCAACAGGTGGACGAAAATATAGTTTTGGGCCCTATGCTTAACCATTAAGAAGGATTTTTTGGGAAAACAATGATATGCCAAAATGAGGCGATTTTCTGGGTTTTTGGGTCCTTTTCTGAAACGTGGAGGTAGATTTTTGGAGTGTCGAAAGAAAAATGCTAGAACAGGAGTTTTGGGAAAATTTTGCGATAGGTGAAATTTTTAATTTTGAAAATGAAATCTGAAATCTGAAATAAAAATAGAAA
>LIAE01010210.1:0-18159 GCA_002287525.1 Diploscapter pachys | reverse complement strand
GCAGTTGTCCGGCCACTCTTTATATTTTGTTCGGGTTATTCAAAGAATGCGTCTTAATTAGTTTGTCCACCGAAAAATGCAATAATAAGACTCGTTTGAAACGTATTTGATCATTTAGAAATAGAATTGAAAAATTAGATTTTGGTTTTAAGAAGAACATTCTAATCACAAATTAGTTGCGCATGTAAAAAATTGGTCATAAACGTCTTGTGAAACGTCTTCATTAAAAACAACAACAATGTTTAAATTTAAAAAAAAAAAAAAAAAAAAACGACTTTTTCAGCCTGTAAAGAAGCCTATGAGCGAGACGCCCGTCTTCGTCTCGGACCAGAGTTGGAGATTCCCGGCTACGGCTGTGCGGACCACTACCACGAACAGGACACCGAGATACACTCCTGGGAAAATCTGAGGATTCTCACCCACGAGTCCAAACAGGTCGAACTTTCTTGTTTCTGAAAACCTTGCCAAATCATCTATTCAATTGAAATCTGGAATATTTCACGGTTTTGTGAGGCATATATGCATCTTTTTCTTTGAAATTGAACACTTGGAAGGAATGATGAGATAATGAGATGCTATCGATTAGTGTATAATTTTGCCAATGAATTTCCATTGATAGTTTTACTTTTGCTCCAATATTAACTGAGATCTCACTCTTTTATAAAATAACGACGAACCTTACAAAAATCATTTTCATCAACTTTATTTCCACGAAGGTATTTTCAATTTCAATTTGGCCAAGTTCACTATGTATCACTGGTCAAATATCCTATTCTTATAAATTAACGATGAAATCTACAGTATCTACTTCTTCTGAGGGATTACCTTTCAGTGGCCCTCGATGTTGATCGTGACGGGGATGCCCGTGCGGCATCGCTCTCTGATGTACAACTGCGCAGTCGCACTGCAAAATGGGAAACTCCTTCTCATCAGACCGAAGAAGGCTCTATGCGATGAGGACGTTTATCGGTAATTTAATTAGTTTTCATGCCGAGTGACCAGATAGATCGACTTTCCAGAGATCATTCAGCTTTATGAAATTTTTGAAGCATAGTTTTCATTTATGGAAATTCATTTTTGAAAGCTTTATACTAAACCACTGATTTTCGAAAAAAGCAATTAGTCTTAACGTTTTCTGAGACATTTTTATCCTTAGAAATAACTGTTTAAAAATTGCTCTTTTATTAAATCCTAAATTTAAAAGTTTTGAAGCAGATAATTTTTCTCACGAAATTTGAATGGTTATAAAAAAACATCGATTTTATCGCGTAATTTCAGTGAATCGCGGTGGTTCGTCCGCTGGACAGAGCCGTTCGTGCACGTCGACTTCTTCATCAATCCGGACTACGGATTCGAGCAGGTTGAGTAGATTTCAAAAATATTAACCTTGATGTTAAAACACAATTTGATTAACGACTTTACTACCTTTGTATAAAAACTATTATCGAACCTGATAGTATAAAACTCCGAGAAGATATGTTTCGGGGAAATGATAGACTAAAATACGAATTTTCAACCTAATGAACTGAAGGGTGTCACCGCTATTCTAATTAACTTTAAGGAAAATTCGTTTTCTACGATTAGTTTTCCAGGAATCAGTTCCCTTTGGCGATGGCATTTTGGAATCGCTCGACGGCGTGAAGATCGGCTTCGAAATTTGCGAAGAACTTTGGACCGCGCATTCGTGGGTTCTTGTTATATTTTTAAAAACGCTATAAAATGGGATTATCTTTGAAAAGTTCGTTTTTATGTGTTTGAACTGTAGCATCTCACTAACATTTTTCCGATTTTGGTGATTTTCTTTGTCAGGCAGAAGTAGTCGTGACATCACACTTGAAAATTGCAGAACTAAAGTTTTTCCTGAAATCTACTTTTGAAATTTCACATTTTTGCAGTTCGCACATCGAACTGGCTCAACAGGGCGTGGACATCATCTGCAACGGCTCTGGCAGCCACCACATTCTCGGCAAATCCAACTACAGAATCAATCAGCTCATTCTGGGTGGGAGTCAGAAGGTGGCATTTTTGAAAATAAAAAATAAGAAAAGCATCATTTTCTGATCTATTGTTCTTTTTTAAATTTTCTTACATTGTATTTTTCAGATCGGAGGCGTTTACATGTTCAGCAACCACAGAGGATGCGATGGAGATCAGGTGAATTTAAAATTTTAAATATTTGTTTACTTTTTCGAAGAAGTATGTTTCAAACATGACATAATGCAAAAGTTTGGTCTCTGATCTTTTCTTGGGCCCAAAATTAAATCAAATATTTTAGGTTTATTACGACGGCGCTTCGAGTATCGCTCAGAACGGTGATCTCTACGCGCAAATCAACCAATTTGATATCGAGGATACGGTAGGATTACTGTATCTAAAACTTTATTTAATAAATTAAATTTAATTGAAGTAATCTTTTCCAGATCATTTTTACTCTAATTTTCAGTGCGTTGCAACGGCTCTCATCGACTTAGCACAGAATTTCGCATTCAGGCAGAACAAAGGCAGCAACAAAATTACGGTAATTAATCGATTTTTAAATTTTTTATCGAATAAAGCATGATTTTAAAACAGAAAAACCTAAATTTTTTATGAAAGGTGAAAATTTCAGGCCTCTAACACGAAATACGTCGAACCGATTCGATTCAATGGCAGAATCACCGGAAATGTGGCGCCCCTTTCAGAGAAACTCACCAAACCTATCGATCAGGTAGGGAATTTCAAAAATCAAGCATTTTGCTGATTTTTTTTACTTTTTTAATAAAATTGCATGGAAAAGGTGTGTTGTTTGTGCATTATTTTATACTTTTTACCTGATGTGATTCCTTTTCTGTTTAAAATTTTCAAATTTCAGATCGAAAGACTGCAATTAACCCCCACCGAAGAACTAGCTCAAGGTCCGCCCGCATGGCTATGGCATTATTTGAGGAGGAGCAAAATGGTTAGTCGATTCAAAAATTTTATTCAAATCTAAAAAATGCGACAAAAAATCTAGCACTTGGATAATTCCCATTTTGACGTGACAGAATTGCACTGGAAAATCTGAATCATGTTGTTGCCCTCGCGAAAACGAATCACGATTGTGGTGGAGTCGCCCTTCTAGAAATTTGGAATTTTTGAAAATAAAAAAAATCAATGTTTGAAGAAGAATAAATTAGAAAAAAAAAAGATTTTTAAAAATATCCATTTTTCTTAAAATTTGTACCTTTATTGCTTTTTGCGTATGGACGAGTTTTCCGTCCTCGAAAACGATCGTCGACAAAACCTTTCGACCATCCAATGTTTCTTCGTTGAATTCCTTAAGATGCATTTTTGAAATAGGTTTCAAAAATATTAAATTCTTCGAAGTCATTTCTTTTGCAATTTGCAATCGAAATAGGTGTCTGTTCGTAATTTTCATAACTTTGACATACAAAATTATCCCCTTCGTTTTAGGATATGCTTCAAAAATCTTGATATTTTATAGAGGAAGACAACGATATAATGATAATGGTACGTAGGGAGATTCTCAAATTAATAATTTAAAGAAAAACATTTTACCTTCCCCAAAACCGCGTTGATAGTTTGGTTTTTAAATGTCGACTTTACGTCAATCGTAATATTATCTCCCTAAAAATTAGAAATTTTCAGTTTCACGAAAATCCAAATTTACGTTGATAATAATTTCGACTGTCGGTCTGAAATTTAGCGCAGCATTGCCGGCTTTTCGAGTGATAATACCTACTCCAGCCTAAAATGAAAACATTTTTGAAAAAGATAGAAAAATGACCTCTTTCATAAATTCTTCGAAATTCTCCCATTTATCCAGCCTCCATTTACCTTGTAAATCTTGGATAAACATTTTTCTGAAATATTTTTAAATAATAAAAATTGCTAGCAGACTGAAATTCACAATAATAATGCCGAAATAATGATGATGTGAAAATAGAGAATTCAGTAGGCGGGGATAAAAAGGATAAAACAGGGATTTCTCAATTATTTCGATATCGAAAACCAACTCTAGACTATTGTCAAAGAGCAAAAATAACGAGGCATAGCAATAGTTTCGAATACCATGTGAAGGAATAACTCGTTTCATAAAAAAGTTGATCTAAAGCAAAACTAGTACAAATCTGAGAAAAGGATTTACTATTTCACTTGTCCAAGAAAATACTAGCTCGTGATAGGAAAGTATGAGTAATTTTGAAATCAATGATATGAGAGACGCCTTTTTCCAATATTTATTTAACCCCGCGATGGTCCAAAAATAAGTTACAGTCTAGCTATTGAAAGTTGAGAAATAACGTGGTTCGAAAAGTTGGAAGATAAGGATTTGTCATTTTCACAGATTCGCAGATCTCGATTTCATTCATTTGACCTAGAAATGTCACAATATGACGAGTTTATGATCGGTCTGGAAGGGGAATGATAAATGGAAATGAATTGTGATTATCTTTGGACTTTAGGGAGTTTTGGTAAAATTTAGAGATAAGGCAAATTATATCGTTTTTGAAACATACAAATCTAAACAATAAGTTCAATATGAAAGAGAATTCATTATAAACTTTATAAAATTTGATAAAATCTAGATTTCTCGAGTTGAACGATATTGCAAAATTTTGTATTTATTTTTCAGGCCGGATTTTTCGTGCCACTTTCCGGAGGCCAAGACAGTTCGGCCGTGGCGACGATGGTCCGCATCATGTGCAACAAGGTCTGCGAGGCCGTCAAAAGGAGGCGGGAAACTGATGGTAAAATGTTCATGTTTTTTTGTCATTTTAACTTTTATAAGATCTAAAAAATTTTCAGAAAATATGATTTCTTGTATCTTTTCGAATGATAGAATGATCGTAACGATGAAATCTTATCATTTATAGCAAAGACCTTGCTAAAAATGAACAAAATACAGTATTTTGAAACAAATTTAGTAAATATATATTTTTTAGTTTAAAAATTTTAGGAGGTGACGATCCAGCATATTACCTGAATGGAGTGAGAGTTGGTGAAGATCCAGCCGAATTGTGCAATCAGGTAGTTTTCGAAAATTTGATAGGTTTCAAAATTTGGTGAAATATCGTGAGAAAAGTGCAACATTGCTGTTTGTGGGTGATTTGCACTTACGATTTTTCAACATTTTTATTGGATTTTTCAGATCCTATTCACCTGTTACATGGCGAGTGAGCATTCTTCAACGGAAACAAGAGCCTGTGCGGACGGTCTTGCAAAGGACATCAACTCTAATCATTCCAGGTTGTTTTTTTGTTCTAAAATGGATTTTCTAAAGTTTCATGTTTTACCAGTTCACGATGATTTTTCCTAGAATCAGAATTTTCTATTTTTTATGCTTTCAGCCTTTTCATCGATACCGCAGTCTCAGCACTTCTAGGTATTTTCAAGATGGCCCTAGGATTCATGCCGAGTTTTCAGGTACTTAATATTTTTCCGAAAATGAGCATTTTTAACCTTTATTGAGAAATTATTGACTAGACCGTAAAGTTCGCTTATCAGAAATTTTGTAATCTGAAGTTTTCCCGTAATCTTTGAAAGACATTTCTGTGCAAGCAATGATGATTTTTCACGGATTAGTTGATCAGGAAATGATAGGCCACGAATAGAAACTACTCTTGAACATTTTTCTAAGAGCAAAGAATAGGAAAAATGCAATTGTTTTTCAGAAAAAATACGCTTTATCTGAAAACTGAATTATTTTGGCAAAAAATCAAGGACTAGAGAAATTTGAAACTTTGATCGAAAATTTCAGAGTTCGGATCGACGCGAAACCACTGCGCTAGAGAACATCCAAGCGCGGATCCGCATGGTGTTGGCCTATCTGTTCGCTCAGCTTTCCTTGGTCGCGAAGGGAAAACCCGGAACTTTGCTCGTACTCGGAACAGCGAATGTGGATGAAAGGTTGCAGAGTTTTCCCGAATATCTTTTTTCTTATTTTAAATTTCAATCTTCAAATTCACGATTTCTTATTGGATTAAGGCTACAATTTGAAGCGCCTTGAAATATAATTTTAAAATCTACCAATCATAAAAGTCAATAGTACTTCGAGAAAATCAATGTTAAAGATTCAAGAAAATATTATATTTCGAGAAAAAATCGTTAAAAATAAGGGAAACTAATTAATTATCGATTATCGACCGATTTTTCAGTCTGGTTGGTTACCTGACGAAGTACGACTGCTCCTCTGCGGACATCAACCCGATCGGCTCGATCTCCAAACACGATTTGAGGAAATTCTTGAGACATGCTTATGAAAAACTCGGAATTACTTCTCTGAAACAGCGAGTTTTTTTTTTTCTTTTAAAAATGTTATTATGTAAATTTCACGATTATTTTGTAAAGAAAGCGAAATTTGAGGTTTTGATATCTCGAAATCTACGAAATTCAAACTTCAAATCCACTTCTTACAAACTTGATTCTTCCTTCTCGTTAAATTTAGAAAACATAGGTGCTTTGTCTATCCAGCCACAGTTATTGCCTAGTGCTTGTTAACTTTTGATTTTCAAAGAGCACTGAAATCATTCATTCTTGATTATTTTCAGAGTGATCGACTCCACTCCGACCGCCGAGTTGCGTCCCTTGAAGGACGGAAAAGTCGCTCAGGTACTTTGTGTCATAAATTATTACATTCTTAGGTGACGAAAATTGCGTTTAAAACTCTCAAATCCGCTAAAATTATTTAAAAAAAAGTCAAATGTGTTAATTTTTCTCGTATCTATGATTTTATTGTTATAGACGGACGAGGAAGAGATCGGTCTGACGTACGACGAACTGTCGCAGATGGGACAGCTGCGGAAGCCCGGGGCGATGGGTCCCTATTCCATGTTCATCCGACTCCTAGAGACTTGGTCAGATAAATATACGCCCAGACAGGTTGGAAATGTTTTTTTGTTTTTTTTTCAACATATATAGATTTATGGTGGCACAATTTTATTTTTTTTGTTGAATATTTCGAAGAGAAAGTTGTGTCGTGATTTGCAAAACCAGTTCGAGTTTTAAAATTGATGGGGGATGAGCTTCGAAAAGTTAGGCTATAGAAGCGATATAAACAAGCGTTAATATTTATATCGCAGTGTTTGCATATTTTCAAAATAATGGCCTCTTGTACTTGCTACTCTCACCCTCTTGCAGCTTTACTCCCTTTTCTGGAAAACAACAAAGAGGTGAGAAAAAGGGTCAAAACACAAGAAGGCAAGGATAACTTAGGAGTGAAAAGTACAAGAGACCAAGATAACTTGATTTTCAGAACGCTGGAAAAGTGGAGCAATTCTTCTGGCGCTACCGCATCAATCGGCACAAAGCGATGGTCGCCACGCCCGCCTATCACGCGGAATCTTATAATCCGGGTACAAAGTCGTTTTTAAAAAATGTTCTTTCACAAAGTAAAGATTCAATTTGATCTTCACTTTTAAAAAGTACCCTATTTCTAAAAATACACGTTGGCGTTTTTTTATCAACATTAGTGGATAAGGTTCAATTTATTGATTTCTTCTTTAACCTGAAATATTTATTTACAATTTTTAGACGACCACCGAAACGACCACCGTCCCTTCCTCTACCCCGACATGGCCTATCAAATCGAGAAAATCCATGAAAAAGTGAAAATTCTACGGATTCCCCAAAAAATACTAATTTTCAGTTGCGCCAACTCGAGACTAGCGAGGAATAGTGAAAATGAAGTCTAGGAATTTTCAACCCCAATATATTGCCTCTATATATAAGAATATAGTCACCTTTTTTCAACAAAAAAAAATCCTTTATGAGATTAGATCTTGATATGGTTTATACAATTCAACTATGGAGATTCAGAAAATAAAATTGTGTTGTGATTTTTTTCTAAAAATTTGGTCATTTTTAAGTTTTGCATATCATGAAAACCCTAATTTCCTTAAACTCTTGTGTGTAAGTTCATCAATGTTTTGTATATTTTCTGAAAGCTACAATCCAAAAAAATGGCTAAATAAAATAATTTGAAAGATTCCATTTCCAGGATGTGCCGTGAGCGCATCCCGCAAGGCTTCTCGACGCCCACGATTCCATAAGACACTTTTGACGGCGAGCCTGACTATGGTGAGGTCTCGCAACAAATCAAGACTACTCCAGATTTGGGTATGACTAACAATGCCAACAACATCTAGCTGAAACCCCAAAATAATAACATCTCAATAAATAATAAATTTATTCGGAATAAAAATGTGACTCTGGAACTATCGTGAAAGTAAGATTAATTAAGGCTACCCCAAATTGGATATGACTAACAACATCTAACCGAAAAAGAAAAACCTTAATAAATAATAGAACTTGTTCAAAAATAACAAAGTGAACAAAAGTCCCTGAATATATGTAATCTAACAAATTTAAAAATCTCGATAATCTAGATATCACAAACTGCCAATAGAAAAATCTCCGAATAATCTTGATTTAAATTTGGAACCTAAGATCTAATAGTAGATGGTTCTGGTCCTGTGGAACGGGATCTGAAAATATCAAAGTTCGAAAGAATATCATAATAGAATGACTTCTTGTAAAATTCACCAACTTTTCCTTTCTAAAAGAATCTCCGAATTGGCTAATTTAAAAAATAAACTAGGAAATTAGGAAATACCTTTTCCTCGATCTCCTTGGCGTGCCGCCTTCTGTAGACCCAGACGAACATGTCGACCTCTGTCGCGGGCACTTTTCTGACGTCTTTGTAATGCTCATCCTCCCCACGAAGACACTCCATTTCGCGGACGATTAGCTAAAGAAAACGTTTTTTTTTTAGAAATAAATATTTAGCAGAAAGGCAACAATTGAAAGAAATACAACTAAGTCTTTCTAGAAGAATCGATTATTTTTGATCGCTAAAGACTTTGAATATCACATTCTTTAAAATAAATATATATATATATATATATATATATATTGAAGAAATAACTGAATTTTTCTAGATGAATCTATCTATTTTTTCTTCAGAGATTTGATTGAATATCGTTTTTAATCAAACTATAGATTAGGAGTAAAATTCACCTCGCAAGCCCAAATCGAGGCGCCCCTCATAGCGACTTCCTCCTCGCTGCCCGCCTCCAGTCTCTTTCCAGGACCCAATTTGGAAAGCAGCTCGGGGGAATATTCCAGGACGCCCAAATAGGCCAAAGCTTGAGGAACGCGGTAGTCGGCGAACATCGTCAGGATGCTGAATTATTATGCACTCAAAAAGTTTTAGGAAATTGCAACTTCGTGGTATTCTATAACAGGAAAATTGAGTAGAAAGTCGAAAATAATCATTTTTTCTAGGTTATTTCTTATGAAAAGAAATTATTCAGCATTTATTTTGTTGAATATTCCAGGTTTTTTTTCTATAAAATAACAAAACATACTCGATATCCTTGAACCCCTTCGAATGCTGCTCTTCCAAGGCTCCATGAACATCGGCAACCAGAATCTGGGCTCGTTTTAGAATGCAGACTGGAAGCTTTTAGTAACTTTTCTTTGAATTTTTTTTTTTAAATACCAGTTTTTCCCCGAAATTGTGCGACATCTCTGAACGATTCGAAATTATCGACCACGATTTTTAGCAAAGCCTGAGCTGAGCCGTTAGCCGCTTCGACACATGACAGGAAGGTGCCGTTCCATTTCTTAAGGGAATTATTTTCAAAGAATGAAAATAAAAATCAAATTTAACCGAAATAATATTAAGCTTAACGGTAAATTTTATTCTTATTTGGTAGTAATAATATTAGAGCTAAAGTAAAGAAATTATTGTCCAACTATTGTCCTATTTTTCCTAACTACGTCCAAAATATATTTTATAAAATATCTTCTTACCTCCAGAAGAACCCTCCCGGAATCGTTTATCGCCTTGACTCTCTCTTCCAACAGAGGAATCGGGTGTCCGGAATCGGTTGTGAAGAGTTCATTGACCTGATCCAAAGTAGCTGTGACCATCCACTTTGCGTTGATCACGTTTTTACCGGATTCCAGGGCCTGCAAAGTTAACCCTTTTTTTCCAAATTATAGATATCCTAGAACTAGAACATGTGTCATTATTGGAAAATCTGAAATATAATCAAAGTCGTAAATTTTGAAATTAAAGAACAAATGAAAAATTTAATTTAAAAAAATGTATTTTTCAACCTTATTAACAGCGGCACAAGCAGCGAAATAGCCGGTGTAAGTTTTTCCGTTCCAAGTCACATCGAATTTCTGCCCCTCATCAGGCCAAAACGAGAAATTCACCGTGTCCATGAAAAAGATCCTGAAATAAGTATTTTTTGAAAAAAAAAATTCTATGAGATTTGAAATTAAGATTACTGAAGAGGCCAGATGACACATACCAATCGGCTAAATATTTTATGTCGTTAGATTTCGGATGAACCTCCATAGCCGAATAGGCGACGTGATTAATCGAGCCATCTTTTACAGCGTCGAGGATCTAAAGAATAATTCAAAAATATTTTATAAATAATAGTTTGGCAATAATATTTGATACAATTAGTTTTTTGTACTTTACAAAAGTAAAAAAAAGGTATAGTCAAAACTTTAAAAATCTACCAATTTCGCTGCACTATTGACCCCCTCGTTGTTGGTTTTGATCAAGTCTGTAGCCTTCATGATAAATTCACCCGATTCCAGAGGCGAAAGTGCATTTTCGAAGGCCATCTTACCTAAAATATTCATGTAGCGAAATATACAAATTTGAAAATCGAACAATTAGAACGATGTAAAGGTAGAACTTTGATGATAACGTAATTTATTCATAAATTAATAATCACAAATGAGTCGATTGTAAACAAATTCTCTTAAAATGAGCACTTTATAGATATTCAGAATTATAAGAAAGTATATTTAACAGACAAAAACTAGCAAAGCAAAGCGAGATTGTGAAATATTTTATAAGGTTGTAGATATTGAGATGAGAAACGAGCAGGGCTGTTCGGAATTCCGACTCCGAATTTTCTAAACTCATAACTCCGAACAGCCCTGGAAACGAGATAAAGGAAAAATATTCAAATTTAAAAAGAAAATAATCTTCGAATAATTTATTTCAACTTCTCGAAATCAATTTCACCAACAACTGTCCATATATTTACATTTGGATCGTATTCTTCGATATATTTGACATTATCCATGCTACGCGTTGATTTATTGTAAAATGTGCTATAAACATAAATGCTATACATTTTATGCAAATTTTAGCTCACCTTCCGATTGCATACAATTTTTCATTAGCGATAACAAGAGAATGATTCCTTCTTTTATAATCCATATCTGCGATTCGAGAAATTCGACTGCCAATTGGAGCTGAGGGATCGAAACACAGACAGGATTTTAATATATCATTACGACTAAATATATAATGATACATTATTCATCATACAAAATTAACGACCTCCATCCTCCAGTTATGTAAATTCTTCCATTTAGCGATGCAACTCCGAATAAACATCGCATTTCTGGAATCTCTCCCATTTCAACCCATTCCCGTTCATTGTCTGATAATCGATATATCTTATTACTTTCATAACCATCAATAACTGAATATCCATAATTACAATAATGAATATGTTATAATGTGACCGTATAAAATTTCATCGCATGTTATTGTTTGAACATCCCTAATTGGAAGAGGAAAAGCAGGTCCTGTTTGCCATTTTCCATCTATTAAAACCTGAATTAATTATTTTATGGACTTTCATTCGATCTTCTTACATCAACTCGATCCGTATGTCCACCCAAATAATACAATTTCTTTTTGAAATAAACAACTGATGCATCTTTACGCCATTCAGGAGGATCTGGTCCTACAAAGAATGCAATAAAATTAAACCAATCTATTGGCTTTTGTAATGTTACCTCTAATGATTTGCCGACTATTTAGGTCAAAGATTTCAAAGAGTTCTTTTTCACTCAGTGCAAAAATCTAAAATTGTAAAAATTGACAATGCCAAATAAACTAATCTACCTTATCTTTTGTAGCTGCTACTTCATATGATCGTAAATGATTAGTAAATCTCGCAATCTGCTTAACAGAATTAGTATGCGAATCAAACAGACAAATTCCTCTTTCGCTAGCATTGCTTTCATAAGATACTAAATATTAAAGTTAGTTTTCGAGAATAGAACAGAATATTTTCCTACGACAGAATAAAAATTTCCTTTCGAGCGCCATCGGCAGATATTTCCTGATTATTTGCATTATCCGCTTATTAGTCCAGGCCAGTTGTCCCAGATCTTTGAATTCGGGATATTCGCAGATCAACAATATAATCTCGACTGGTAGATTGGCTAGCATCTTTGTTAAGAGACCTAAACAATCAGCATAGTATTATTTCAAAATGGAAATAGTAAAAGAGTGTTGATTGAATAAGAAAGTTTGAAATTAATGAGTTTGAAATTGACCATTGAAGGAAGAAGAATGAAACTACCAAACTACAAATCGATTCCTAACACTTGAAGATGCATGCTGAAATATGTAACAAATCTGGTTGGAGATAGATGTAAGGGTTGTCAAACAATGATCCGTAGTAGTGTATTGGTAATTGCCTATCAAATTAGGGTAATTAAACCCTTTATTAATAAAAAGAAAAATACAAAATATACAAAAAAAATTTAAAGTTCAAATGTTAGTAGAGGTAATTGAAATTCTAGTATTAATTATATAGATTGTCTCCTTCAAATAAGGTTGTAAGTTCAAATTTCCATTTATTTAAACATTTTTTCATTGATATTTAGAATTAAGAAGAACGAAGATTAATAGTGGCAGAACGATAAAATAAATTTAACAAATACTGAAGGTATTGAACTAAAATTAAATGGATTGATGCCATGAAAATGATAGAGAAAATGCCTCATAATCAATCAGGTAACGAAGGAGAGATTAACTGAGAAGAGAAAATAAGAAAAATACTAACATTGATGCTGCTGACGAACAATATGTTTTGAATACATTCAACAACTGTTCACAAGAAATCGATTAACTATTTCTGCTATATATTTTGAAAAATTAATCTTAAAATTACTATGAAATAAATATTGGATTTGGTTACAGAATTTTGAAATACAATATTTTAAAGAATATTTATTTCAGTTGCAATTATTCCTCATCACTCTTGGATATTTTCAAGAGTTGTCTGTATCATGTTCATTGAATAATTATTAATTCATGATATTTATTAAAAGAATAATTTAATATGAAATTAATGATAATCATATCAACAAACTTTATTTTATTGCTGACGACTGACAACTACTCCAAACGTGAAAATCGTTCCAATTTACAACTAATGCCCAATACAAAATGTGCTGCAATTTGAATATAAATAACAAATAGAGATGGGATATCGAACTAAAGGTTCCTTCTCTTTAGAGGGAAGAATCTTATCGCTATATTATAGTCGCGTATATAAATTCAGTTATTCGAATGTGCATTCAGCTGAGAATGCAGCTACCCTTGCTAGTCGCAGGCAAGTTTTCCAATTTTTCCACTTCTCGCCATTTATTCGTTCGTGGATCGTATTCCTCGATTGAATTACAAAAGTCTTTAAGTCTCGATTTTTGAAATCTAAGTTAATAAATATTTCGTATAGAGATATGGAAAATCTCAGCTCACCCTCCGATTGCATACAGTTTTCCATTTGCAATAACAAGCGAATGATCCCTTCTTTCATAATTCATATCAGCGATTTCAGAAATTCGATCGTCAACGGGAGCTGAGGGATCGAAACACAGACAGGATTTTAATACTTCACCGCTAAATATATAATGATACATTATTTATCATACAAAATTAACGACTATTGTCCTCCAGTTATGTATATTTTTCCATTTAATGATGTAACTCCGAAATGCATTCGTCTTTCTGGAATCTCTCCACTTTCAATCCATTCCCGTTCATCGTCTGATAGTCGATATATCTTTTTACTTTCAAAACCATCAATAACTGAATATCCACAATTACAATAATGAATATGCTATAATGTGACCGTATAAAATTTCATCGCATGTTATTGTTTGAACAAGATAAATTGGAAAAGGAAAAGTGGGTCCTGTTTGCCATTTTCCATCTATTAAAACCTGAATAAATTATTTCATGGATTTTCATTCGATCTTCTTACATCAACGTGATGCGTATCTCTAATTTTTCCAGGATCGTATCCACCCAAATGATACAATTTATCTTTGTAATAAGCCACAGATGCAGCAATACGCCATTCAGGAGGATTTGGACCTGCAAAATCCTTTAAATCGATAATTCATGGATTTGTTGATAAGACCTCTTGAAATTTGTCGAGTAGTCAAGTCATATATTTCAAATGATTTATTTCTGTCGTTAATTCCAAAAATCTGAAGTTGAGAAAATTATTCAAATAACGAATATAAGGGTCTACCTTATCCTGTGTAGTTGCTAATTCATATGGCTTATAATAATTCTGGAATTTCCCAATCTCTTTGACTGAGCAGGTAGATGAATTGTACAAGCATATTCGTCCTTCATATTTACGATTATTTGAATATAAATCTAAAATATAATTAATTATTGAATCTTTTATTTCATTAAATGTATTCTTTTTCTTACAGTAAAACAAAATTTCATGTGAATTATTGGATGAATTGTCTCCACCAATTTGCGACTTATTGCTATTTCGGAGTAACTCATTCACTGTATTATGAATCAATGGGATTTCAATTCCTTTCTGAAATTATCACTTCCATTTTAGTAATGAGTTATTAATTTTCAAAATGCAAAATAAACGATATTTTGAACCACCCTCATCAAATCTCCCAACGGTTTATGATGGATTGAAGCCTTGCGATAATGTTTAGACAGGAATCATGCATGAGGAGACCCTGTCGCGCCCTTTCTAATGAACGAGAAATGACGATTTTGGACAACTTTCAATCGTTTGGATATATTCAAAAATCATTATCGCGAATTCAATTGACGAAAAAATGTTAGCAAAATTGGAAAATCTGAAGATGACTTCCGGAGCCGATATCTTTCTTTAGAATTATTTTTATGAAAAACGATGAACTGCTACATGATCCATGCACCCTAATCGTTATCTTGAATGGAGTACCATGGATCTGTTTTCACAAACGAAAAACCTATTTGCTCCCTTTAAGTGAAAAGTGTCATTTCGAATAGGTAGGAATTTAATCATTTCTAACTAATAATACTTGTATTAATTTACTTCTCCAACGATCTTCCATTTATTTGTGAACGAATCGTATTCTTCAATAGCGTCACAGGAGTTTACCGGCCAGTATAAACCATCACTTCTTTTCTCACTACTTTGAAATCTAAGTTAACAGATATTTCGTATAGAGATATGGAAAATCTCAGCTCACCCTCCGATTGCATACAATTTCCCGTTAGCGACAATGAGTGAATGATCCTCTCTTGCATAATTCATATCTGCGATTTGAAAAATTCGACTGTCAACTGGAGCTGAGGGGTCGAAACACAGACAGGATTTTAATAGATCATAATTACTAAATATATAATTATGCATTATTTATCATACAAAATTAACTACTATTGTCCTCCAGTTATGTAAATTTTTCCATTTAGCGATGCAACTCCGAAATGAATTCGCATTTCTGGAATCTTTCCAACTTCTCCCCATTCCCGTTCATCGTCTGATAATCGATATATCATAATATTACTATTCCATTCACAAAAAACTGAATATCCATAATTACAATAATGAATATGCTATAATGTGACCGTATAAAATTTCATCGCATGTTATTGCTTTAACACGATTAACTGGAAAAGGAAAAGCAGGTCCTGTTTTCCATTTTTCATCTATTAAAACCTGAATTAATTATTTCATGGGCTTTCATTCGATCTTCTTACATCAACTCGATTCGTGCCTCCACCCAAATAATACAATTTTCCTTTGAAATAAGCCACAGATGCACCATTACGCCATTTAGGAGAATTTGGGTCTGTAAAAGTCTTTTAATCGATCATTCATGGATCTGTTGAGCAGACCTTTCGAAATTTGTCCAGTATTCAAGTCATATATTTCAAAGGATTTATTTATATCGCTAATTGCAAAAATCTGAAGTTAAGATATTATTCAAAATAACGAACATAAGAATTTACTTTATTCTGTGTAGTTGTTACTTTGTGTGGCGTATAACAATTGTCGAATTTTTCAATCTTTTCGAATGAAAAGTTCTCAGAATTGAACAAGCATATCTTTCCTTCATATTCACCATTATTTGAATATAAACCTAAATTATAATAAATTATTGAATCTTTTATTCCGTTAAATGTATCCTTATTTCTTACAGTAAAACAAAATTTTCTGCGAATTATTATATGAATTCTTTCCACCAATTTGCGAATTATTGATATTCTGGGCTGATTCAGTCACTGCATTATTAATCAATGGAATTTCAATTCCTTTCTGAAATTATCATTTCCATTTTAGTAATGAATTATTTATTTTCAAAAGGCAAAAGAAACGACATTTTGGATCGTCTTCGTCAAATCCCCCAAAGGTTTATGATGGATTGAAGCCTTGAGAGAATTTTAGACAGGAATTATGCACGGGAAGACCCTGTCGCGCCCTTTCTAATGAACGAGAAATGACGATTTTGAATCGTTTGGATGTACAGTGTCTCAAGTTTTTCTTTCTACTTTGTTTTGGAATAAAAACCTTCAAATCCATCAAAACTGAATAAAAATAAATGAGCGCATAACGAACAAATGCTCGTCTCTCTCGTGCATCCAAGGTTCGCAGGAGGGGAGAAGAAATACGCTCCTTTTATCTTATCTCAAGTAGCCAATCATTCACAATAATGTAAGATGATAGAATCGGATGAACAACTACCAGTCGATGAAACTGACTATTTAGGCTGAAAATATGAGACGCTACGATGTTTAGATTGATTATCTTGAGATGTATGCGGATTTCGAATATTTTTTTACTGGATTATACTGATGATCTTTTATCACTACCTCTGCTAATTGATTGTCTCCATCGTGCCTTTTATCTGGAATGGGAATATTGTCAGCTGGAGCTGGAATTGGAACTAGAGTTGATACTTCATCTGCATCTGAAGTTGGCACTTCTTCCTCTGGAGCTGGAGGTGGTCCTTCTTCCTCTTGTTCTTGTTCTTGGATAATTTCGATGACTTCCTCGTAACCGATAAATTCATTAGCTACGGTAACAGTTTTGCTAACAATCGCTGCTGCACCGATGGCAGCTACCTTGAATTATTTTCAGTTAAAATTTCAAAGAAAAAATCTCCTACTTCGTCCATGTTCAAAAAATTACATATAGTTGATCCTTGAAATTTTTCAGTTAAATATTCCGTAATTACAGGTAATCGAGTGGATCCACCAGCCAACAATATAAATTTAGGCTTCAGATCTAAAATTTATGAAGGAAATAAGTGACATCATGAAATTATACCTTTATAAACTTCTCCGACTTTTTCAATATTCTCGCAAACTTTCTCATGATAATATTTTACAATTTCATCCTTTTGAATAACTTCAACCAAATCGCGATCCTCACCACCACTTCTATATAAAGAGTCGACATCTGGAATGTTTTAATTCAAATCTTTTCCATCTTGAAGACTCAAAGTTCACCGATTCGTGTATGAGGCGCAAAAGATAAAGCACGTTTCATCTTTTCGCAGGCAGTTTTTAGACGACGTTCTGCTCGAGTTGATACTTTTGGCCTTTGTCCTCCATTCTAAAATAACAAATCAGCATCATTCAATATTAAGAGGGAATGTCAAAGAATTCTCTCTCAAATATGACTCTACCTGCTGAGTAACCTTATCCATCATCTTATCAAAAATGAGTCTATCGATGTCATCACCAGCAAAGTTTTCAACAATTGGTTCAATTTCAGGATTTTTAACAATTGGTTCAATTTTAGTTATAATCCACTCAGTCCAGTTAATCCAGTTAGCTTTCTAAATTTATATGAATTATTGGAAATTCATACGAATTCTACCTCTTTTTGGGTTTCTTGCTGATTTTTTTGCTGGACCTCTTCGTGGGTCTTTTCCTGGATAAAATATGCCGCGACTTGCAAATACCCTGCCCCCATACAGAAAACGAGCACTACGTCGCCTTTCGGATGAATGTTCAATCTAGGTGTATACGCTGCCGCGACAGCAATTGGTTCATCAATTAGCTCGATTTTAATACTATCCCATGGC